>CM034152.1:579884263-580072617 GCA_019776745.2 Taxus chinensis
TAGATAGACTTCGTTCATTAGTTGCATACATTGATCCTCATTGTCATCCCAGGCCTTAATACACTCCGCTTGGTTGACGGCCACAAAGTTCCGGTGGTGAGGGATGCCGAGTATTATCTCAAAATGATGGGCAGTGAGGTTAATGAATACCTCACCCTTGCTGTTTTCAACACATCTTGTGTCTTTGTTGTAACACTGGGCAACCACCCATCATAAATTCATTGTTGACGGCGCTTGACAGGGATTCCTCTGGTGAAGTGCAGGGCACTGCCAATCAATTTGTCCATCCATGGACTCCTTGTGACTTTCGGAGTCCTGGCCCAGAATTCCTCCATATCAATATGTCCCAATTCTGAGTCTCTGACGTCCATGCTGCACTCGGCCTGGGACTCGGGCATTCTGACCCTTTGATATTTATATTTCATTTCTTCCTCTGTAAGCTTAGCCTTTCCTTTGGATTTGATGGGTCTCTTGCTGGATGTAGACATATGTTATTTCGAACTCAGTTGCTGATCTGCATGAAGAAGAAGTGAAACCCAACGTAGAAAGGTTGTGTCAGTCATTTGATTTCCCATTGAAGTGCCAACAGAAGGAGGAGTTAGTTATTATTAGGCTCAGGGAGTAGGGCGCATGAAAATTGCAGCTTACAGGGCTAAATAGGTAAGGCGCATAGGAAAGGCATGTTGCAAAGGTTAAACTGGTGCCAAAGGCGCATGGCGCATGCATACTGTAGATTGCATTTTGTAAAGGGCGCATGAAAACTTCGTGTTACATAGTGACAGGATGCGCCCTTTGGCGCATAGATTTTTCATGTTGCATTGGGATTTGGTGCGCCCTTTGGCACATGGAAAGTTTGCGTAACAGGAAATTTTCGTGCGCCAAAGGGAATATGGCACGGAACACGAAGGGTTAACACAACATGATGTTGCTGTAAGGAGGAAAGCACCTGCGCCTTTATAACTTCACACTTGGCATAGATTAAAGCCGATGTGCATAGATGCTGGTGCGCCATTGGCACATGGAATGTGATGCACAAGGGAAGGTTGGCGTGCCATTGGGGCACAAGTTTAGTGCTTGCAGCATGTGAAGGGAGGCACGCCCTAAGGGCGCAGAAGGTAATGATTGCAGCAGTCAAAATGGGGTGCGCCATTGGCGCGGGTTTTGTTTATGTTGCAAGGTGGTCAGATGCGCCAAAAGGAAAAAACAGTTTTTACATGGTTCAACCCTTCTTTCTTCCTTTCATTTCCAAGATTGTTTTGGGAGATATAATGGTTCAATCCAAAGGGTTTCAGGACCATGCTTTTAGACAACTCCCTCTACCAGCAGTTCTGGAAAGAGGAGGAAAATGGAAAGACAGACAACAAAAAGGAAGGAGGGGGGGAAAGGGAACCATATCAATATTTCAATATTTCAAACCAAAACCAGGCCACCAAGCACAACAAGAACCAAAACGTAAAACACACAAGAGGGAGAAGAACTTCTTACCTGGATAATAGTAAGAGACACGTAACGGGTCCACAAAGCGTTGAAAACGACGAGGCAGGGGCTGACAGGGCTCTGATAAAAATCACGTGATATGCGTCTGATGAAATGACATTTTGGGCGCGCAAAAACATATATATATATATATATATATATATATATATATATATATATATAGCTGAGCTAGTCATAAATGTGCCACCCACTTTGTAAAGGGCACATGAAAGTAGCTGTCGACATGGAAAAGCATGCGCCCTTTGGCGCATGAAAGCGTTTGCCCAGCATGAAATTAAGCGCACCTTTGGCGCACCAAAGCTATGTCGACATGGGATTATGTGCGCCCCTTTGGTGCACCAAAAAGGGGTGCAACAAACGTTGTGTTAACACGAAGGGCGCATGCGCCTTGGCGCACGCAGGGAAGACTCAACATACTTTGGTGCACGAAAAGGCGTGTTGACACTGAAAAATATGTGCCAAAGGCTTTAAAGGGGGCGCACCAAAAGTTGGTGTTACATAGTAATTCCATGCGCCTAGCCAAAAAAGACCAAAAAGACTAAGTTCGGAAACCAGATTTTCTTGGAAAGGGATTTTGCAACGTTCCGAACGCAAGGGATCCCTAGCGAGGGATCAAAACAAAATTTTCGGTATGGTTATCGGTAAAATTGCCCTTGTCAATTTTACAGGATAACAATATCGAACCCAGTCCACTCTTTTTTAGACCCAACTATGTGCCCTTTGCCCTTGCTATACCTACAGCTCATGTATGTTTGTTCATAGTTTGATTATAAAATAAAGTTTAAATATTTGCAAGTATTTTATGGAAAGTATCAGGAAAAACGTCTAAACGGACTTGAAACAGTAATATGGGGCACATATAGTAGATAATATTTCGGCAGGGACAATAGGTCATCATCTCCTCCAACTGTATTCCATCGACATCCATACATTTAATACATTCCATGAATTCAAATTTGTTACCTCGTCAATAGATTGCAATCTCTAAACTAACCTTTCAAATTATAATCTTCCAACGGATCCTCCGAATTTTAAGCTTAAATTGACATATTCCATTTTTTTAACCTTGCATGACATCAACAATTGAAAGAGGACATAATGCACTTGGAAAAATATCTCTTTTTACCAATGCCTTAACCACTGATTATGCTACACAACATGTTTCTAAATGCAAGTCTCGGTAACTGGGAATATAAGGCTTGAGGGAAATGAGAGGTCAACAAGCATACATCTTTGCATTGTCGATCCTCTAGCCAGCTCACAATTGTTATGCATTAATGATCAATCATGATTTTCATCTCTTCTAAATATTCTCCATTGACATACATTCATTAGATTCATTCCATGCATTCAGATTTGTTGGCTCGTTGATAGATTATAATGCTCACACCAACACATTCCCTTTTTGTAACCTTGATGATCAAAGGAGGACAGGGTTTGCACAGAAAGAAATCCCTCTCTTTCCAATGCCTTAAACATTGATAAAGCTAAAAAACATTTCCATATGCAAGTATCAGTGAACATGCCTTTCAAGCATCAAGGAAATGAGACGTCAAGGTGTTGTCAGTTCTCCTCCCTCAATCTTCTTCTTTGTTGCCTTCCTTCTCACAAGTTTATTTCCATCAAGTTTAACTCCTTCAACGAATCCCCCTCAACATTTCCAACTCACATTCCACGTGCGATTGCTAGTTATATTCTCTCTCCACACACATAAATAAAATGTGATTAGACATATATATATATATATATATATATATATATATATATATATATACCACTCAAGATTGGAAATTGATAGGCTAAAGGTCGTTTTTTGTGATTTTAACCGTATTTTATAGGTGAAAATTTTTAGTAACCGTAAGTGATTTATATAAAAAAATAATACCTATTCTTGTATCTATGAATAGATTATAGATATATTATAAAAAATATTGGAAATTACAGCCATGCTAAGCTGTCAACAAATTTTGATTTGATAGGAACAAATAATTTGAAATTCCAGGCCTGGTACTCCTTTCAAAATTGCCACTTAATTATTAATAAATACATAAAAATAGTACTCTGGAGGCCCGAGAACTTAAAACAATCTTTATAGTGAGAGGCTCTTGTACCGTTTTCACCGTCGAGCTTGTGCTGATGGCATTTTCTGCCTCTTCCTGTTCTATTTTTTCCTTCTCATGTGTCTGTTTGGCTTCATTATCGGTGATGGATCATTCCACCGAACAACATGGGATTTAAAGAATTTAGTTAAAGGACCCCACTAGCCCACGGTGCGAGAAATATTTCTGTAATTTTTTTCTTGAGAAATGGCAGACCTTTTAATGAAGCTGGATCATGCCAGGGCATTTTTGAGAGGGAAATATGACTAAGGCGTAATCAGATCGATCCATCACTGCCCAAATTTAGATATGTACTGTTAGAAGTGGGAGCTTCCGAGTGCTGGAAAAAACTGGCAATTTCTTTAAACATCTCATGGATGTTTATAGAATTCTCAAGCTATAGAATGCTCTTAATTCCATTGCAAGGTGTGGTTTATATTATTTTGCTTATTGTAATTCGTATGTCAATCTTGCAATTTTTGAGTCCAATGTTGACAGCCACAAAGTGAGAGATCTTATTGGGGGTGAAGCAGAGGAGCTTGTGCACATGTTTTGTATTGTGCCCAGGCAACCTCTTATTCATGACAACCTGTTATTTCAGTTCTCGGATGAATACTTTGTCTCTGCATTGAAGGAATCAGAGAAGAGTTTGCAAGAAGCTGAGGCAGATGATCTGGAGCTGCAGACATTGTAATTGGAGGAAAGAAATGAGAAATGGATTTGATAAAATCGAGGGGAAATTTGAGATTTTCAAAACCCAATTGGAGGAAAGTTAGAGGGTTTTAATAATGGCGACGATAGAAGATAATAATTTCATCCAGCTGTAATGGCTGCTTTCCAAAATGGAGATGAGCATCATGTACAACATGCAGTCAGAGGGAGCTTCACGGTTTATTAGTTCAGTTTTTGGATTTCACTATTGCTATATCGGCGGATGCTGCATGGAGGTTACAATGCTTGGAAGAAGCCGATACTGTTTGGAGTGTATTCTTTATAATTTTTTGTGGTCTTAATGTGATTCATTCTAATGTAAACAAATATATCCATTATTCTTTGGTTGCAATTAACTCATTGTTTGGTTCAACCTCTAGGGTGATTGTAATGGTGTCAGAGCTCATACAAATTATAGGTTGGTAATCTAGCTGCAGAAAAAGATATATCTTGTACTAGAAAGATTTGACATTAAAAATTAGCTTATGCTTGTTGAATTCCCAATTTGGACAGCACCAAGTCAATGGGGACTGATGATGGAATTGATGTGATCAAGAAGGCCATTAAGAAGATGGGTCCTCTCCTATCCGCCTTTGGATTTCTATTTCCTTTTTTCTTTTATGGGGTTTTGGTACATGGTTTTATTAATATGGGCTTTGGGTGGATGGTGGGCTATTAAACTAGAGTGGGATTACCCAATTGGATGACATTTGGGAGTGGAGGGAATTGGACTGGTTTTGGTATTGGGAATTGGTGTTTTGGAATAATGGGTGATAGTGTACAGGTGGCCTATTCACTGCTGGGATCCAAGAACAAGCCAACATGGATGGATGGATTGCTAAGTGAGAAGTTGTTTGTGGGATGTGAAACTCATGACAGTGCAAGAAAGAATGAGAAGAATATATACTTCTTGGATTGATTTAAGATCTTCTTCCCTCATTGTTTGCCAGCACATCTTACACATCGGTTACTACAGGTAACCAATCTTTGTCTATGTCTTCTTTAATTGCGTAATTCTGGTATATGATTCTTAAAGGTGCTTGCTTTTAAGGTGAGGAATTTCCTTTTAACCAGATACCCAATTTCAACCTTTTCTTCTCAATGAATTTTTAAATAAAGTTGTTTTGATTAATCTCCTTGTCCATGCCCATCACCTAGCATTTTTTCTTGGAAATGTTCTTTTCGTGCACCGTTTTCTTTCTAATATTGAATATTGGGCCATTTGGTGAGGGAATTCGATCGTTCGAATTGGGTATTTACTTTTAACTCATTATTTTTCTTGGAGTAGAAGAGCTCACTTCTTTTCCTGAGTTTCTTTTTCTTTTCCTTTTTGGGGGGTGGGCTAAGCTCAGTCTAGATGGCTTGGAAAGGTTTGGTTTTCTCCTCACTTGATTGTAAATTCAAGCAAAAGGGTATAAAATTGAAACATCTATTGCAAACGGAAAAAAATCCTTTTGTGGGCTTCCACATGGGGCTCACATATGTTAAATTGGTATCTGGCTTGTTTGTGACTGGAAAGACTTGGAGTTCTTTTTCTAAGAGGCAAAGGCAAAGAACAAAAATATTTTTTTGGGTAGGTTTAGCAGGTCATTTTTATCAGAAGCTTGCTCATGAAGTCCAAATAAGGGATACAACATTTCAACAATTTATAAAATGGAAATAAATCCCCTTGCAAGCCTCCAAAGGAGGTCATATGGACCAAATTGGCGTCTAGCTTGGCCCTGACCTAAAACACCACCTTAATCTTTTTGTACCATTTGAGTATTTAAGGTTCTAGATTTGAATGGAAGATTTATAAATTGACATATCCATAATCAATGTCAACACTATATACTTTGGTTGAAAGTATTTTAAAGGCCATATATTTCTCAGTTTTGTCAATGACTACAAATCCCTTTTCACGTATATTTCTTATCACAATCTCTAATCTCAACATTTTCCAAGAATTCATAATTCCGATTTTTAAAGACAAAGGTAAGGGTCAAATGATCCCTGTTAAATTTACTCCCATTAATGAAGAAACTATGTATTCCAATGCAGAGTCCTTAGATTATGCCTGTTAAGTCTTGTTCTAGTTTAATTCTGTGTTTTTGAACCTATGTCTTTAAGTTTTGATATGTAGGGACATTCCACCTCCAGAGTTTTTTTGCACATAGTTTGATAGACAAATTGTAATCCTAGAACCCAATATAAAAAATATATCCATTATGCTTATTTTTAATTCATTGTTCCCCTTGTATTTGCAAGGGATTTTTTTCTATTTTAGTTTAATTAAATCCTCCTCATGGAAGGTTGAAAACTTACTGAACATTACTGGATAAGTACTTTTGTTGGTGTTTCTTCCCATTTTAAAAGCTATAACTAGTTATTAATGTTGTAGGAAATCTCATTTTGCTACTTGTTTGAAAATGCCGCACCCATTTTTGAGTCTTCTGTCAAAAATGCCTCACCAATTTCTGTGTTTTTTGTTGAAATTTTGTATTTAGGTTTGAAGGTATGTTTATCATGATATTATCAGGCTTGATGATTTGGAAAAATTGATTGATTGTCTCCCACATTCAGGTTCGGTTAGAGCCATTTTACTGCAAGTGTTCAATTTTTATATCACTAACCATGTACTTCAAAATATATTTATTTTGGAGCAACAATTTCTTACCATGGCTTCGAGAGACGTGAAATTAATTTCTTGTATGTTTTTACTGTGTTATTCCAGTCATATATAATAAATAGTACAAAAGTGGTTTTTTCTAAACTAGAGGCCATAATCTAGGCCTATCGACGGGTCTCGAAATATGTGTGGAACTTGTGAAAGAATCTTCCAGGAAACATATTTTAATTGCTCCTTAGGTTGCAAGGTTGGTAAATTATGCAGTCCTTAATATACATGTTGTTGCTATACAGTTTGGAGTTCTACCATCATTACTGCAATTCATATGTCTCTCTCTTGGGGAATTAATACATATGAAATGGTTTGTCATTCACTTAGTGTTACACATTTGGTTTCTTCTCTACTGATTGACAGATGAAAATAAAAAATTACAGGTGGAACACATTGTGAAACAAGGAAAATACTTATCTCGGTACTTACATAAATGCGGAATATTGCCACTGTCAGATTTTATATTGACTCAGTTTGAAGTCCTAAACATTGGGTTGCAAGACTTTGGTTTCCATTGTTTGGTTGCATTTATTTTATTACAGGGTGTTTCCATTCGTGGGGCATCTATCTGAGTTATCTGTAACACAGAATGTGATAGCAAAAGGTAAGGGTTCTCCTGTCAGTATGAACACTAGCACTAAATATGCAACATATTTTCTTGTTGTAGTTTGTATTGGTTATGCCAAAAAATATCATCTTGTAAAACTATCATATCAGTAAAGGGTCATGGTTGTTGCAGTAACAAATGTAGCAAACTTCAACTAAATATTTTTTTTTGCAACCAACGTTGTTTATTCTGGTGTCGTATAGAGAACAAGATTGCAAATTCCAAGTGAAATATTAATATGTGCTTTTGGTTTGCAGGCTACTTTTAAGACCGTAAGACATATTTCAACATGGATCTATATGTTATTACATCTATGATTGGAAACCATAGTAAGATACGGGCCTTGAGAACAAAATGTCGATTTAGCCTATATTGTTTGTGGAGAAAGATTCTTATTTGAACTCCTTTTTGGCATAGGATTTTGGCTAATGCTCCCAGTAGGAAAAATCTACTCTTAGAAATTGGCATCTAGGGTGCATGTTCAATGCACAGTGTGTTGTTTGGATCTGTGTTCAATAGTTACGTCTTAGCTCACATACTTGAGCTAAGAATGCATACAATGGTTTGATGATTTTCTATATTGTCAAATTGGATAGAATAGGGGTGGAAGTCAGGTTTTGGAAAGTAAAGGGAATAAGTGATCTCAAATCCATAGGACTAGGACCTTGAATGCAGGAGATGTTCATAAGAGATTCTGCCCCCTGATTCACTTGATAACTTTTTAGTAGTCTTCTGATGTTTGGGAATCTTCTGTCGAGATTTCATAGGTGAGCTACTGGATTACACTCAATGTGCTCTAGTTTTTGGGAAAATTATGGTATCTGAGTTCTAAAATATTATAAATAGGCATGATCTTTTCCAGTCTGAACTACTAGGGTTGAGGAGTTTGTGAACGTAGAATTTTGTTAGCTATGCCTTCAGAAACTGATTTCAGTAAGAGATTAGTAGCTTGATTTAGAGCCCATACATTAATTGAGAAACTATTCTTAAAAGAATCCATTGTTTATCTCCTTTGTAAATACAACCTTCCTGATCATCTAAAAGGAAGGTTGTAGAGTGTATTAGCCATAAGTACAATGTTTTCTGAGATTGTTTGTAGACAACAACTACTCCGACACTACTGATGGAAATTTAACCAAGACTTGAGTTAATCTGTGTTATTCTTGGGCAAAATTTGTGTTTGCTTGATCCACCTTGCCAATGTCTGTAGAGATGGTTTTTCTTGATATGCTCGGCCTATGAGCATTCTGATACCACTTCGAAATCTATGGTGAGATCTACACAATTGGATCTTATCTTTGCAGGAAACCCAGTTTAGTGGCATTTGTAATTTCATCTTCGTCATGCTCAAGAGCCTTCATTCTGATTAGTGATTTTTTTTTTAAATCACGTATGACTCCTAGTGTTTCGACTCATAAGATTGTCATGTTAGCCTTTGAGGGTATATTAGGCGTTCAGATGAAACAGATGCTTGAAGTTCCAATGTTTAGTTAGGTTTTCCATATTTGAGCCTCCATTTTGGATCCTTGAAGTTTCATGTGAAAAGTGCTGATAGTTGGGCCTCCATTGAAGCAACATATTCATAGGTTAAAGGAACATCGTCTAGTTACTCTTAAAGCATTCCTGTTGTTCAAGCTTCTCTTCATTTTCTGTAGCAAGTTCTCAGTAAGATTTGGTATAATCCAACTTTATCAAACGTGCTTGCACTTCCCACCATGAAATAGGTCATTCAAAAACAATTTATCATACCCACACTACCCCTATTTTTCATGTATGTACACAGTAATGTATAATTGTTCCTGAATTCACCAAAACATGCAGAAACAATTAGGTAATAATCCTCACTAAACACAAATAGCTGGCCACGAACCTTGCTTAGAAAATATCTCCTTGATCTATGAGTGCCAAACAAACTCGTGAGAGTTAGTGTTTTGTACTGCATTGATCAAATATTTTCAGCTTCAAGGTCTTCTTAATACTTCATCAAGGAAGGACATATCCATCTCCAAAACCATAGAACAACATGCCGCTTAGGCCACCCACAGGGTCCTCTCACCTTGCGTATGATTTTCTACAACCATAAAACAGTGCAACTGATAGTTTCAAATCACTCTTGCGGGTGCTACCCATTGTATCCACATGGTTGCTTAAAGTGACAAAGAGCAAGCTAGAATTTCATCCCCAATATACAAAATGTACACATCTACATGAATCTGCTATAGCCTATTAAGTTTCTTGTTAGACCATGCAATGATGGAATGGTCGTTAGAATTCTGAGAGAGAATAAATTTGGGTAAAATTTTACATTTTGCAACTGCACTGAATCAGGTTTGAAGCATGTTCGTTCTAAGTCAAATAGGTTGGAGGACTAGGTACTTCCCTCTGGCCATGATCAATGTCATAGTCAAGGTCAAGCCATGGTCATGCACATGGCAAAACTTAATCAACAAGGGTCATATAGAGATATTCAATTGTAAGTCTGCAGTTAGACTAATAATTGAGTCATGAAGGATGGCACCTTTCTATATGTCTATAGCTATGTCAAAGGGTTATCTTTGGATGCCAAGAGTTAAAATATGTAGTAGGACATTATAGGGGTATGGATAGTAGGGCATTTGCATTAAATAAACTATACATGTCATACATGTAGGAGAAATAATCATGAGGTTGTACTCCCGCTTGAGGGGATCTAGTGTAGTGCCTGGACCGGTTTTCAATAGGGGTATGACCACCAAGGTTAATCCAAACTCACCATATAGATATATTCATCCTTATTTTAGTTGCAAATGGTCAAATGCATGAATTTTTTTGAAATAGTATATGATGTGTGACAATCATTTTCTGACTGTATTGCATCGTCATTACATAAATGGTAGGTCACAAGTTTGAATGCGATAGTAAAGTATCTGAATATCCATTATGTACCCAAGTATTTACCACAAAACAATATAAATATAACCTTAATGGTAAACACTATGTGGGTCTTAAACCATACATAAAAGAAAACTAGGTCATAAATTTAACCTGCATTTTCGAGTTCATAATAGATCAAGAAAAAAACACTGAAAAGGTTTTCATTATGTCTGGTAGAGTTAGTTTACATATCCAAATTTACCAATTTGTACATATGTATCACACATAATTGCACTCCCATCATGTCATTTAAGAAATTATATCTTGTACACCTTACCATTGTTTATTTCTAGGAAAAAGCTGATATTATGATTTACATGGATTGATCACTTGTATATTAATGAATATACATATACAAACTTGTGTACAAAACCTAATTCAATCATTATGTCTCAATTTTAGCATTAAATCTCATTTGGTGCATACCTATCGTACCCACTACTTGTACACTCATGCTTTTCTTTCGAGTTGATTTTAGCTATATAAACATATAACCATGTCCTACTTTTTACCATTTTTTCTCCGAATAACCAATGTGATACCATATTTCCCGTATAGGACAGAATCTTGACCACTAATAAAATGGAGTGAATGGTTGTACATTTATTATATTAAGAGCTTGACTATACAAAGACACAATGCATCCATAATTTACCTAAAAAACGTTTGAGATAAATTTAAAAGTATTGACCCTAGGCATTTACTTATCATGTACCAATGTTTAAAAATATGTGTTTGGTTGCTAGTTATATACACATAAAAAAAGGTGTACCTTAATGTCATAATGAGCCAACTACTTACATTTTTAAAGTTATACGAAAAATTTTCACTAATAAAATGGAGTGATCTACTTGTACATTGTGTTCTCATACCATAGTCTCTGATGCATCTCAAGGATGCTAAATTAATCTACCACTGGGGTGATTTTCCACACACATTTCTACCAAGTGGACTCATAACCTTGCTTAATCTGTAGTTATGCCATCATGATAAATCATTTGTATGGAAAGCTTGAGTTAAATGCATATGGATACCTCCTTGTCAGTATTTTACCTAAAATACAATAGACTCACTTTAATATTTCACTGTTCATTTGGACCTTCTACATTACATCATTTTATGAAAATAATGAAAACTATTCAAATGACTTACAAGGAAATATCCAAGGAATCATGAATTGACATATGACTATATATGGCTTAGATTTTCACCATTTATACATGTAATTTTTCATATTAATACTGATAAACAACATTTAGTACTCTTTACACACATGCATTCATGAAGTATATTGAGCTTGATGGAATAATCCATACAACTATGCAATGCTATACGTGAAATGTAAATGTTTTGGAAGGACATGGTGTAATAAGGGATCATTTTGTACTAGGATTCATATTGGATAGGAGAGAAACATTTTGGGAGATAGAAGTAAGGTGAACAAAGGGATTAGAGGGTGAAAAAGTGGGGGTGTGAGAAATAGAAAGTGGATAAAAATGATGAAACTCAAGACGATCGAACAACATGATTGCCGTACTAATAGGTAATCCCTTGAAGGAGACCAGGGGTGTTAATTCAAGACGACGTAGGAAACAATTTATAGGCTAAGTATATGCTGAATGGAAGCCAGTGGTAGAGATGAAACATGGGCAAATTAGTAGAATTTAATGATGTTTGATAGGGGGTTTTATTCAATAATCAGGTTTATTGATTACATGACTAGATGTGGAGGATTAAGTGGAATCCTGACCTGTGGCTAACGTCATTAATTGAAGAGGATCCTCATAACTAACGATTGTGATGGCATCGTTATTGACATCCAAGATCACAGTGTTTCACCATATTCTTAGTAAATTAATGAAACAAGATAAGGGTAGTAGGCCAAGGAGGAATACACTATTTGTAATGTTGGTTAAAGGTTGTGTGCACGTGTTCTGATTTCCTGATCCAAGTTGACTGCGAGAGCTCCCTTTTGGCTAGGAGGAACTACCTGTAAATGTAAAACAATACCATCAGATAGAGTTAAACAAAACAATGAGTGGATTGCCTAGCGGAAGCTAGATCCATTGGAAGATGTGATGCTTCCTGAACAAGACTGTCAATCCACTTTTTTATATAACAGTATTAATGTTATTTAAAATATACATGAAATAATGATCCTATTGGAATTGAAACGATTTAGGTATCTCATACAAAATAATAAGAAAGGTTTTCAGGTAAAAGGTGATTGAGGTCAAAATGGATCATGTGATTGGTTGGTGTTGCGTTACAGGTCTGGTACAGGGCTCTGGGTAAGGTCTGGTAAAGATTAGAAATGGTTATAGGTTGTTGGGAAGTAGGTATTAGCTCATTGGTCATGAGGTATATTACTAGACACAGTAACCGATGCTAGTTGTGATGACCGATGCCGGTTAGGTAAAATGACTCAGTGTTGGTTGGCTAACTGGCATCGGTAGGGGTAATTATCAAAAAGTTCTTAGAGTTTGGTTTTTTAGACTCCTTGTGATTGCACAGAGGTTGAAAATGGTGAGGGTGAGGTTGTAAAATGGTCTTGAAGATTCAGAGATGATTAGAAGATAGGTGAAGATAGGTGAAAGGGCCAGGTATGGTAAAGTGATAGGTTGGTAGGAGGGGAAGGAAGTATACGGGTGTGGAGAAAGATAAACTACTGAGATGAATAATAAATCTTACTGAAAGAAAATGGAGGTAAATGAAGAGATGTTAGGTACTTACTCAACAGTAGATTTAGAATAACATAGGTGATGAAGATAGTGATGGAAAAGAGATCTAGAGAGAAGAGATGTTGTGTTCATTTCACAGTAGTTCAAAACCTCCGTGCTTCTCTATGTGAATTCGTGATCATGAAGAAGATGATGAATGCCAAATGGTTGTTGGTAGTGCTCCTAGTGTGTTTTCCTTGTTCCTGAGTGCTTCAAAAATTCAAGTGCTCTAAGTCTCTGTTCGTATGAGATCTTGAATTAAATGACCAACCTAGGCAAAGGATTTTGGAAATGTATTTAACCTAACCAGCAACTGGTGATGGTTAGACCGACCAGCTTTGGTTGAGATATAACCGGCGTCGATCAAGGCGGGAATATCTAGGTTGGCCAAAAATAGCCTGATTATTACTATTTTTGGCATGGTCTCCAACCTTCTTCTGAGTCTTGAGTGATGGATCACGGAAAGATAAGTAGGATTACTTTTAGGTTTGTTAATAGGAGTTAAGTCTAGGTTTAGACTAAGTCCTAGTTGGTTAGGATAAGCTTAGACTTGGTCTTAGGTCATTAATGAGGTTTGAGTGGGTCATTTGAGTGAGGTGGCTAGGTGAGTTGGTTGGGTGAGGTGGTTAAGTGAGGATATTAATTAATTTAATTAAGATAATTAATTCAATTAACATGTGCACTAGGGGATATGAATGGGTAGGATATGGTTAATTTAATGAATGAGGGTTTTAATGGAAGTATGACCCAATTTTGGTGTCTACATTTGCCCCTTTTTATTGTGTGGCTTGTATTGATAAGCGACGTTGACAAAAAAAGGAAGTGGTTGCCCCAAATATAAGTGGGAGTGAGGTTTCCCCAAGTATGGGTGGAGGTGATCCCCCTCAAACCAGAGAGCTGATGAGGTGTGAGACAGAATCGGTGAGTGGTTTGATAAATGGGTAAGTGATGAAAGTGAAGGTAGGTGAGTTGTAGGTAAGGGTATGGGCACTTTGGGTAATGGGTAAGGGTCAAATTGGGTAATGGGTAATGAGAAAGGGTCATATAAGGTAATGGGTAATGAAACTCAAACACACAATGGACGCACACACGTATAGATTGCGACACAGTACCAGGTTGAAGAGCTTGTAAACTCTACATCGTCCAAGGTCGATAGGTTTATCCAAACAAGGTTGAAGTGATTCAGGTATCCAGGGGTACAAGATATGGTCCAGAAACATGATGTAGGTTAGGTGTAGGAATGTTTAGGTATGCTCTGGTACACCAAAGGTTTGGTCACAGTAATAGGATAAACAACACAGGACAATAGGTTCAAAGGTAAGGTCATTAGGTCATTATAAAACAACACAGGTAATAACATGTCCCTAAAGGTATATGTATAGGAGTACATGAGTGTCAAAGGTCACAAAAGGTAGTTGCCAAAGTGGGAAAAAATGTAGGAAATGGTATTGGTAGGTCATGTTACCATGGGTAACCGGCCAATCAGGTATAGGGTAAATAACAGTTTTATTGTCCCTAAACAGAGAGATAGTGCCTTCGTGGAAAGTGACAATACGAGTATGAGGCAAACCATGTAGCGGGTGATTGGCGTGTGATTGGAAGGTTTTGATTGGCATGCGAATAATGCGGGTGATTGGTATGTAAGGTCAATTAGGCATGGTGGAGTCAGGTATAGGCATGTTTTAGGCATGGAGTCATGTTTTAGGTTTTGATTTAATTTCCAAGTTATTGGTAACATGGAAAAATAAATGATGATGGATTTGTCTGTTATGGTGTAAATTTCAAAAATATTTGATATTATGGAAATGTGAAATGATTAATGTATGATATGATGATGTCAAGTTAGGGTTAAATAGAAAAATATGTGTTTTAAATGTTTATTGTAATTGTTATCACTGGGGAAAACGACAGAGAGATAGTGCTTTGTAGTGACAATACGAACTTTGAGGAGTTACTGAACCAATAGCGTGTGATTAGCATGTGATTGGTGGGTGAATAGAAAAATGATTGGGGAAATTGAGTTAGGGTTAGGGTGGAAAGAGTGGGCATGGAGCTAACCTCCAATTGGGACCCCATGAAATATAAATTGGATGTGCTGCCTACATAGATATTATGGAAATGTGAAATGAAAAGGGGTCCTCAGGTTATAAAAGATGTAGTTCTCTGGGGGAAAACCAGAGAGATAGTGCTAGTGGAAGAATACTTTGAGTTGAGAGAACCACATAGTGGATTAGCATGTGTTGGTAGGTTTTAGGCATGATTGGAGTCTAGGTCAGGTCAGTTAGGCATGGTTGAGTTTAGGTCATGTAGGCATGGGTCATGGTTAAGTCTATGTCATGTAACAGGAAATATAAATGGGTGAATATGAGGTCATTTAGGTGAAATGATTAAATGATAGGTGTAAGCGAAGGTGTGGTCTTGTATGTTTGTTTAATTTTCAAGGATAATCAACAAGTAGTGTGAATAGAAAAATGGGGGTGGGGTTATTGGTTAGGGTAAAGAGGTGAGCTAACCTCCAAAAAGAGTTGCCTAAGTGCAAAGGGGCCTAGGCCGAACCATAAGCAAATTTGAGGTCATACCTAATGGATGGGCTTATGAACGTAAGACCCTAAAGGAAGGCTTGGTCATGATAGGATCAATATTCTAAGGGTAAAAGGTGAAGAAAGTCACATGATCCTGAAATGTTGCATTTGCGGTACATCCCTTGAGTGGGTAGGAAATTAGGGTGAAAAGGTGATGAGGTGAAATTGGTTGGTTTTAGCATAACCTGGTGTGAGATAGCATGCCTACTTGGCAAGAGTCCCAAGATCACAATAGGCAAGTCCATGACAAAAAAATTTAATACTTTTTCTTTTTGCTTTTTTTTGTTTTTGTTTTGATAGACTGATCGATGCGGGAAGTCTATGTGGGATGAGTAGATTATCTCCTTGAAGTCTTCTTGAAGCTGATCGATGCGGGAAGATTCTGAATATATTTTATTTTATTTTTTGCAAGAATAATCTTCTTTTGATGATAGACTAAGTAAAATATGGCTAGCTTTGTATAGCTGTCCTTCGAGGGAGCAGTCTATTTATTGCAGTGAGATAGAGAGAATAGATGTCCTTTTTGAGGGAGTCATATTTTTGCTAGTAGTTTGACTCAAGGAGTTGAATCCCATTTTACTTTTGAAATTGCTTTGCTTTTGGACTTTTAAGTCATGGAAAAGACTATAGAGAAAAATAGGCTCTTAATTTGAATACAAAACTATATCACATAGAGGTTAACTATGAAAGAGAGGGTTTAAGTGATGAATGACCATGGCATTCCATCTTGAAAAAAAATAAAAGTATCCATGAGAATCATGCCATGAGTAGATTTGTGATACTCATATTGAAGACAAGGTTGAAAGGTAACGGGTAATCACATGATTCTTGGTTTAGTCGTTGATCCTTAAAATAGGTAAAATGGAAGGTGAATGATGCTCAAGGGATGAGCATTTAATAGACAAGAGGTGATATAGGAATTAATTCAATAGTAGAATGGTTGAAGATGTAAGGTATTGAGGGGCTTCAGGTTTGGGTTTACCTTTGAGTGAAGACAAATGATAAGCACCTGATCCATAGGTATGAGTAACGATATAAGGTCCAAGCCAATTAGGATAAAATTTTCCCCATTTAATTTTTTCCTCTTTTGTTACATGTTTATTTTCCTTCAGGATGAGGTCATTGACTTGGAAGGTTCATTTGTGGAAACACGTTTATCATAGGCACATTTGATACATTTTTGGTAGATTTGGAGATGGTCAAGAGCATTGAGACGACGTTCGTCTAATAACTCAAGTTGTGCCAAACGGTTTTGGCGAAAGTCATCATCATTGAGCATCTCTTTAAGTGAGATACAAAGAGACAAAATCTAGACTTCAAGAGGCAGAACAACCTCTGTACCGTAGACCAGAGAGAAAGGTGTGGCAACAGTTGAAGTAAAAATACTAGTGCGATAAACCCAATAAGGAAAAAGGAATGTGTGTATGCCAATCCTTTCATGTATCATCAACAAATTTCATAAGAATTTTATTTAAGGTTTTGTTGGTTGATTCAGCTTGGCCATTTGTTTGAGGGTAGTAAGGTGAAGAAAAACTGAGTTGAATGTTGAAGGCGTCACAGAATTTTCTATAGGGTTTTGTTTTTGAACTACTTTCCATTATCAGTGATGAACAGTGAGGAACACCAAAGTGACAAATGATGTGATGGTTGATGAATTCACATATTTTCTCGGCTTTTTGTAGAAATAAGAGGTATGGATTTCTACCCATTTAGTGTAGTATTTAGTAGCGGTAATAATCCATTGATGGCACTGTGAAGAATGGGTATTTATCTCTCCAACAAGATCTAAACCCCATTGAGAGAAAGGCCAAAAGGTCTCATGCGACCTGTAAGGCGTGACTAGGTGTGTGATGAAGATTAACATGTTGCTGAGACACTTCACAAACACGTTTGACATAATCACAACAATCATGGTTTAGGGTTGGCCAATAATAGCCCATGCGGAGAATGCGTTTAGTGATAGCTAAGCCACTGAAGTGACCTCCAAAAATTCCATTGTGAACTTACTTGATAGTGTAGGGAATTTCAGAACTTGTAAGGCATTATAGGAGGATACCGTCAAAGCCACTTTTATAAATAAGGCCTCCCATGATGTCATAATGAGAGACACCTTTGAGAAAGGTGTGTTGTCCATTACGAGTAAGGTCTGGAGGTAGAATTGAAAGGGAAAGGTAGTCCACAAACTACTTATACCAAAGGTCACATGGGTCAGGTTGAATGGTTCTGAAGAGGTTGACGTCTCAAAATAGATAAGAAGGTGATTACAACCTTTGTAATGTGACAAATATTTTCGAGTCACAAGGTGAAGTGGGTATCTGAGAAGCAAGGCAGGCCATGGTATCCACAAATTTGTTAGTGGAACGTGGAGTGGTTTGAAGTTCATAGTGGTCAAAGGTAGTCAAAAGTATGTCTACATGATGTTTATACTTTTGAAGTATTTCATTACGACATTGGTATATACCATTGACTTGATTTACAACCAGTTGAGAGTCACCAAAGATATTAATCGATTTAACATATAAGGCAATGATGACCTAATATGAGTGCTTCATATTTGGTTTAGTAGACCTAATATGAGTGCTTCATATTTGACGATATTGTTAGTACAATCAAAATCGTCTAATTTGAAAGTTAAAGGCATGAGTGTTTCATTGTCAAGAGGAATGCAGGATAATGTTGTTGACACCACCCCTTGCACAAGGGTATAGCTGAATATTTGGAACCATCGAAGAATAAGGTCATTTGGTAAATGGTATCATCCAAAGAGAGGGTAGCGATGGATTCGTCATGGGAAATAAAAGTTAGAGGGCTGATCTCCGGAGAGAGATGCGTTTGCAAGTTGGTTAGCAATGGTTTGGGCTTTGATAGATTTTTGATGAGTGAATTCAAGTTCTAAGTCTGCAAGAAGCATGAGCCAACGTGCAACATGTTGATGTTGGTAGGGCTTAGCAATACATGTAATGTAAGGGGTTTGTATTGGTGAAAATAAAGGTTTGGTGGTTAAGAAGGTAATGAAAAAGTTTAGTGGCGAAAAAAAACTAAGGCTAAGCAAAGTTTTTCGGCATGGGTGTATTGGGTTTCATATTCTAAAAGTGTACGACTTATTTAATAAACCACTTTCTCCCTATGTTGCTCGTTGTGATGAGCGAGAATGCCACCAAAGGAATGATCCGTAGCAGAAATGTAAAGTGTAAAATGGTTGGTCATCCTTAGGAGGAATGAGTACAGGTGGTTGGAGGAGGTACAATTTTAAGGCCTCAAAGGCTTTGTGGCATTCATCATCCCATTTAAAGGAGACGTCCTTTTTGAGGAGATGATGAAATGGGTGGCAACGTTCAGATAGCTATGAAATAAAATGATGAATAGATTACAACTTGCCTTGTAAACTACGAAGTTGGCGAAGGTTGGTAGGTGGAGGCATTTCGAGAATAGCCTTGATTTTAGTGGGATCGACTTCTACGCCATGCAAAGAAATGATAAAACCAAGATTTTTCTTGAGAGAACAATGAAGACACACTTCTTAGGTTGAAGGTGAACACAATACTTGATAAGACGGTCAAAGATGACCTTAAGGACTGTAAGGTATTCAGTCCGATGTTTGGATTTGGCAAGAAGGTCGTCTACGTAATCTTCCAATATGTGATGCATGATATCATGAAAGATATAAGTCATAGCCTTTTGATATGTAGAACTAGTGTTTCTAAGGCCAAAGGGCATGATTCAATAGTAGAAGGTCCCCCAAGGAGTGATGAAGGTGGTTTTGTGTTGATCTTCTGGGGTGAGTAATATTTGGTTATAACTCGAGAAAATTTCCATGAGTGATAACATTTCATGTCCAGCGATAAGATTAACTAATTGGTCTATATTAGGTAGAGGAAAGTCATCTTTAGGGTAGTCTAGGTTGAGGTTGTGGAAATCCATGCAAATGTGGAGTCCCCCTGCTACTTTTTATGACAAAAATGATGTTAGAGATCCATTGGGGATAATCAATGGGTAGGATGAAGGAAACCAAAAGAAGGTGCTAAAGTTTTTCTTTGACAACAAGGGAAATGTGAGGATGTATTTTATGCAGTTTCTGTTTTATGGGTTTAGCTTTAAGAATGGTGATGATATTGTGGACCACAATATTGGGGTCAATATTGGTCATATCAATGTATGACCAAGCAAAAGCATTGTTATGGTCCTCGGAGGAAAGAAGTAAAATATTATTGTTTAATAACATATAAAGATTTGCCTATCTTTAGAATGTGCGGGTCATCCTGAGTGGTAATATTGATTTTGATTGTTGATTCATTTAGCATGGTTTGCATCTTAGAAGGAAAAAACCACTGAATATAAGAATCCTCCGCACCAAGATAAGTGAGTGTTGAGTTGTGGAGCTCAATTACTTCAGTTTAGCATGTAATGGAAACTTGCTGGAAAATATAGTGACCATCATCGGTTAGGGGGTAACAGGCATTGGTCACCCAGGACCGGCATCGGTCAGGAAAGGAAGGAACCAGACATCAGTTAGGGCTAACCGACATCGGTTACCTGTGCGAGGATGTTTAAATTAACTCTTGAAAATTAGATCTATTTTTAGTATTAAAGTATATATATTGATTGTAATTGCATGGCTAAGTGCCCTAATTCTATAAATGACTATATAAGCATAAAGCTAGGGTTTAGAAGTAATATATTAACAAGAATTAGAAAGAACTTGAAAAAGTTGGTGAGAAAGAGAATTCTTGGTGATTAAGCAAAAGCTTGAGGAAAGAAAGTATTGTACATCTGAGAGGTGTGGAAGATTGTAAATCTTCATTGTATATCTTGTCAAAGCTTTGGATAATAGATTGGCTTGTTTCTTGGTGGACGTAGCCCACACTGGGTAAACCACGTTAAATCTTGTGTTGATTTATGTCTCTTGGTTTGTATATTTATTTTGGTAGAATATCCACTTTTATTTACATGTATGCTTAGATCTAATATATTGTCTGTACAACCGGTGTGCTAACCCCAAAAACTAGTATTAGAGCTTTGTTTGGAGGTTTTGTGTGTTGACAGGATTTACTCACAGAGGGTTTTTCTGATTGAGTGGGAGCTACAACAATGTCAGAAGAAAAAAAATACAAGATAGAGAAATTTGACGACTGAAATTATCAATTATGAAAGATGCAGATTAAGGATTATCTGTATCAAAGAGATTTTTATTTACCGTAGGATGAGAAGTCTAGACCTACGAAGATGACTGATGAAGAATGGAATATTCTCGAAAGAAAGGATTTGGGATATATAATATTAAACTTGGTAGCATCTGTGGCTTCCAATATTACAGAAGTGACTTCTATGGTAGAGTTAATCAAATCTCTTGCTAATTTATATGAAAAACCTAGTGCTTCAAATAAAGCTTATTTGATGAAGAAATTATTTAGTTCTAAGATGCATGAAGGTGGATCTGCATCTAGTCATTTGAATGATTTCTGATCAATTGTAAATCAGTTCAAATCAGTTGCAATACCATTTGATGATGAAGTAAAATCACTTTTACTCTTATGTTCTTTTCCTGATAGTTGGGATAACTTGGTAATGGTTGTAAGTAATACAACATCTGCTAATAATGTTTTGAAGTTTGATGATGTGGTTAGTATAATCTTAAATGAAGAAATTCACAGGAAGAGTACAGAGGAATCATCATCTGGAAATTCTTTGAATGTAGAAAGCAGGGGCAGGGAAAAGGAGAAATCCAAGAGTAAGAGTAATGAGAAATCAAAGTCTAGGGATAGCAAATCTAAATCCAGAAGTAAGGGAATTACTTGTTGGAAATGTGGAAAGAAAGGACATGCAAAGAAATATTTTTGGTCAAAGGACAAAGAGAACCAACGACCAGAAAAAGGTAAAGAATAAAATCTTTCTACATCGGAGGTAATGCAAGATTCTCTTATTCTTTCTTTAGATAATAGAATTGAATCATGGGTTTTAGATTCATGAGCTTCTTTTCATGTAACCCCTAATATGAGTTATTTCAGAAATTATGTCCATGGAAATTTTGGGCATGTTTATTTGGATGATGATGAACCTTGTAGTATTACTGGTAAAGGGGAAGTTCATATAAAATTATAGAATGGAAATACATGGGTATTGAAAGATGTGAGGCATGTGCCAAGCCTCAGGTGGAATCTTATTTCTGCAGGGTAACTAGGTGAATCTGGTTGCATGGTTACTTTTACAGGAGACTCTATGAAATTCACCAAGGGTGTTTTGTTGTGGAAAGAGGTAAGAAGGTAGGGAACATTATATTTATCTACCTATATTAGTGATTCCCTTTTCTGCATTATATATTTCAGTATGCATGCATGTGGCATAATCAGTTGGGCCGTATGAGTAAAAAAGGAATGCAGATCTTAAAGTTGGGGCTAAGGGTAAGTTATCATATTTGAAAGATTTAGATCTTGATTTCTGTGAGCTTTGTATCTTTGGAAAGCAAAAGAGAGTGAGATTTCTCAAAGTTGGGGAAATTAATAAGGAACAAAAATTGGATCTTGTACACGCAGATGTGTGGGGACCAGCTTAGGTAGCTTCTCATGGAGGATCCCAGTATTATGTTACTTTCATTGATGATGCTACAAGAAAGGTATGGGTTTATTGTATTAAACGTAAATCTGATGTTTTTGAGACTTTTAAAAGATGGAAAGCCCTTGTTGAGAATGAATCAAATTCTAAGTTAAAGTGCCTAAGATCTGACAATGGTGGTGAATACTGTAGCAAGGATTTCAATTATTATTGTTCAGTGAATGGGATACATAGAGAAAGAACAATTTTAAGAACACCACAGGAGAATAGTGTTGTAGAAATAATGAACAAGAAAATCATGGAATGTGCTAGAAGTATGAGGATATCTTCTGGGTTGCCTTTGCAGTTTTAGGCAGAAGCAATTGATACAACAATTTATTTGATTAACCGTGGTCCTTAAAGTTCACTAGATGGAGGAATACCAGAGGAATCTTGGACCAAAAAATATGTAGATCTTTCTTTTCTTAAAGTTTTTGGTTCATAAGCTGTTGTGCATGTTGATAAGGAAAATAGGAAAAAGTTGGATGCACAATCCAAGAGATGCACTTTCATTGGTTATGGATATTGTGATTTTGGTTTCCGTTTTTGGGATTTAGATAATTCTAAAATTATTAGGAGTCGTGATCTTGAATGGAATGAAAAGAGAATGTACAAGGATCAAGGTTTGGTACCCAAGGATGAACCGGTTGAGAATTTTTTAAATGAAAACGAACTCTCAGATTTAAAATTATTACCTACAAGGTTACACATTAACTGGTGTCGGTTTACCCATGGCTAGCATCAGTCAGAAGAACTAGTATCGGTTGTAGAAGATCCAAACTAGCATCAGTTATCAGAACCGACATCGGTTATGGGTGACCGATGACTGTCATTGTAAAATTTGGATAGGAATGTCCAGGAGGTCCAGATTGAGCCTCCGGTACCCCATACTCCTGTGAGAAGGTCACAAAGGGTAAGTAAACCCTCCAAAAATATTTACACATTCTCTATTTTATTTATTATTGACTAATAATGGTGAACCAAAGAGCTTTGAAGAAGTAATGCATGATAAGACCCACATTCACTGGTAGCATGGCATGGATGAGGAGATGGACTCTTTAGAACAGAACCATACTTGAGATTTGGTTAAGTTTCCAGTAGGTAAGAGAACATTACTAGAAAAAGTGGGTTTACAGGATCAAAGAAGAAGAGGGTGGATAGAAAATATACAAGGCAAGGCTTGTAGTAAAGGGATTTACATAGAAAGAAGGTATTGACTTTGGTGAAATATTTTCTCCTGTTGTTAAGATGACTTCTATTCGTACTGTATTGAGTTTAGTTGCAGTAGAGGATTTACATTTAGAGCAACTAGATGTGAAGACATATTTCCTTCATGGTGATTTGGATGAAGAAATTTATATGCAGCAGCCACTTGGGTATGAAGTCAAGGGTAAGAAAAAATTAGTGTGTAGGTTGAAAAAGAGTTTATATGGGCTCAAAAAAGCTCCAAGGAAATGGTACATGAGGTTTTATAGTTTTATGCAAGAGCATGATTAATTGAGATGTGAACCTAAACATTGTGTTTATTTCAAGAAGCTTAAAAATGGGAGCTATATTATTTTGTTACTAGTATGTGGATGATATGCTTATTGCAGGATCTAGTGTGCAGGACATTGGTGAGCTTAAGAGAAAGCTAGGTCACAAATTTTCTATGAAGGATTTAGGAGCTGCAAAAATAATCCTTGGCATGCAAATACATAGAGATAGGAAAACAAGAAATTGTGTTTGTCTCGGGAGGATTATATCTACAAGGTGTTAGAAAGGTTCAATATGAAAAATGCTAAACTTGTTAGTACACCTATGGTTGGACACTTCAAATTAAGTAAAGATAAGTGTCCATCATCACATGAGGAGGTCAAATACATAACACGAGTGCCATATGCTTCAGTAGTTGGGAGTCTCATGTATGCCATGGTTTGTACTAGACCATACATTACATAGGCAGTGGGAGTTGTGAGTAGATATATGGACAATATAGGTAATGATTATTGGAAAGTAATCCAATGGATACTCAAGTATTTGAAAGGAACATCTAGCATGAAGTTATGATATGGAGGTTTAGATATTTCATTATGTGGCTATGTTGATTCGGATATGGTTGGAGATCTGGATGGTAGAAGGAGCACTACTGGATATATTTTCATAGTAGGTGGAACGACAGTTAGCTAGATTTCAAGATTGCAAAAGGTTGTGGCTTTTTATACTATAGAGGTAGAGTATGTTACAGCTACAGAGGCTAGCAATGATATGATATGGATGAGTAGGTTCATAGAAGAGTTGGGAAAGGAGAAAGGTGATTTTAAACTGTTTAGTGATAGTCAGAGTGTAATTCATTTGGCAAAGAACTCAATGTTTCATTCAAGAACGAAACACATTCAATTGAGGTATCACCTCATATGACAGGTATTGGAGGATGGACAGTTGAATCTAGAAAAGATTCATATGAGTAAGAACCCTGTGGACATGCTAACGAAGCCATTATCAAAAGAGAATTTGGAGCTACACTCCACTTTTGTTGGTCTTCAATTTTAAGACTTGAAGAGGAAGAAACAAAGCTAAGGAAGGATCCAAGAATGATGTTGTACAAGTATGGTGTAGTAATTAATCTCCAAGTGGGAGATTGTTGAGTTATGGAGCTCAATTACTTCAGTTTAGCATGCAATGGAAACTTGCTAGAAAATACATTAACCGTCATCGCTTAGGGTGTAATTGACATCGATCACCCAGGACCGGCATCGGTCAGGCAAGGAAGGAACCAACATCGGTTACCTATGCGAGGATGTTTTAATTAACTCTAGGGAATTAGATCTATTTTTAGCATTAAAGTATATATATTGATTGTAATTACATGGCTAAGTGCCATAAGTCTATAAATGACTATATAAGCGTAAAGCTATGGTTTAGAAGTAAGAGATAAACAATAATTAGAAAGAACTTGCAAAAGTTGGTGAGAAAGAGAATTCTTGGTGATGAAGCAAAATCTTGAGGAAAGAAAGTATTGTACATCTAAGAGGTGTGGAAGATTGTAAATATTCATTGTATATCTTGTCAAAGCTTTGGATAATAGATTGGCTTGTTTCTTGGTGGACATAGCCCACATTGGGTGAACCACGTTAAATTTGATGTTGATTTATGTCTCTTGGTTTATATATTTCTTCTGGTAGAATATCCACTTTTATTTGCATGTATGCTTAGATCTGATATATTATCTGTACAACTGGTGTGCTAAACCCAACAGTGAGAATATAATCATTGTCCTGACATTGAATGACATGAATGGATGGTGTATCATCCTCAATCATTTCAGGATACAAGAAGGGAAGAGAAGAGGTAGCTTCTCCATCGTGTTGATAAGTCAGAGGTCCCAGGGAAATGGTGTTCACGAAAAATAAAAGTTAGGAGGAGCAGATTCTGGATCCATAGACTCCATGGGTGAAGGTGGTGAAGTTGGTAACTAGAGTGAAGAAGGTTTTTCATCCTCAATGAGGTCAACGTGGGATTTCTTAGAAGATTACTGGGTAAAGCCAATACCACTGTGGTTGATGTGTTTATGTGTGGTACATGGGATGAAAGTATGGCGGCCTTGTTCATAAAATCCATATCCAAAGTCTTTCCATGCACAATGGTAAAGGAAATTATGGGTGAAACGGCAGTTGGTGAGAGATTAGAGGTTAGAAGAAAATGGTTGTGTTTGGGAAGATGGCTTAGGTGAGTAGGTAGAAGTATCACGTCCCCCATATTTTAAGTTGGTACAAAGGTGGGGAGGACCATAAGGGAAAACCTCGTCTATGTGGTGATCATAGCGAGGATGTTGGTGAAGGTTACCATACTCTTGAGGAGTAAGAAATGTGTTGATATTGTATAGGCGGTACTCCCTCAGAGTGAGACGTTGAAAAAAAACTAAGGGATCAAGGGTCGATATGTGGGTAGCGGGAATAAATGAATCCTCAGGAAATTAGGAAGAAGAAGCATTGGTTGGTTGAGAAGTAGATGGGTTAGCGGACGAGTCAGTTGCAAAGGTTACGGTGACAGTGGGAATAGAGGAATCAGGTATGGGAGAGGTAGCGGCATCATTGGTGGATGGGGATGTGGGTGAAGGACAAGTGGTGGTAGTGGTAGATGCCTTAACTGGTACAAGGACATCATTAGGTCGGTACAACATGTTACATGTTTTGAATGGCGAAAAGGTCAGCTGGGATGGTATAGTTATGTCCTTTATGTTTAAATTTTACACATCGATGTAAGGTTGAAGGAACACAACCCATGACATGGATCCAAGGTCTTCCAAGCAATAGGTTGTACTGGAACTCCCCCTTAAAGACATAGAGCCATTCCAGAATGGTATAGGAGCCCACACAAACCTGGAGGATGATGGTGGTGAGGGTGGAAGTGATGATGTCATTGAATGAACACAGCATAACTGGGTTATTATGCATGTAATTTGAAGGGATGCACATTTTATTGTATGCATGGGAGGAGATGATGTTGATGCTAACAAAAACATCAATCATAACACATCGATCATGTATATTATCAATATAAATGGATATGAAAAGGGCGGGATCAGGATCATCTGATTGGAGAGGTATAATCTCATCGTCAAAGAAACTGAGGGTGGCTACTTGGTGAGTAGTGATAGGTGTAGAGGAAGGGGATGAATTGGTGAGAGAAGCCACATAGTGAGGGGTGATAATGGAGGCCACAGGCATCGGGTCATTAGGTAAAACCTCGATGGATTAAAGAACCTCCATGAGGGCTTGTCGATGAGATTCAGAGGTTTGGATGAGGTCGTACAAAGACATTTTTAGAGGGGATTAGTGTAATTATTTTATCATTGTATGATGGGTGACCCTGTAAGAAATAGGGTATGTGGGTCCATGAAAGGTGATTTTCGGTGCAGGTGCGGATGGTATATTAGGCATAGGATTGGTGGATGGGCTGGTTACTTTATCCTTTCCTTTGTCTTTTTGGGTGTGAGTGGAAATGTTAACCATATTGATATGAGGTGAAGGAGTAATTGAATTGTGATATGTGTAGTGAAAGGATAGGCAATAGAAGGATGGGGGCATATACTGGTGTTGTGTAAAGAAAGCAACACATTGACAATTGGGTAGGATTTTGGCTAACTCTCTTATGTGGACCATGCTGATCTCGAATCTTGGATGTGGATAAAAATGTTGTGGAGGTGGAGATGCAGGTCACTGAATAGGTAAGGGCTGAGTGTATGTGGTGATTGGTGTGGGTGAAATGGGGTCCTCGTCTAGAAGGTCATCATCGTCAAAGTTTTTTTCAGGAGGAAAAAGTTAGAGAAGAAGGGTTTTTAGAGCCTTACAATTTTCTACATCATGTCCTGACACACGATGGTAGGCACAAATTTTAGTATTGTCAAACCCTTTTGGTTTGGGTTTGATTGCATCGTAAGGTCTAAGGGGGTGGCAATGTGATGAAAGAGGTCTCTAAAAGGTTAGCTAGAATGTTGACATAAGACCCTACCAATGGATCACAATGTGAGGTAAGTGTGGGTCTGGATTGAAGTGTAGGTGATTGCGATGTGTGAGGTACTACAGGAGGTGGAATTGGAGGTGGGATAGGTTTGACCACCAGTTTGGTAGGTGGTATTGTTTTAGGCTTATACTGTACCTTTTTGGGTAAAGGCGTAGTAGATGAACTAGCAAAAGAAGGTGTTGTAGGCTTAACTACCTCTTTGGAGGGTAGTGGATTTTTCAATTTTGGTTGATCCTTCTAGGGTAAAGGTGAAGGAGGAGTACGTGATGTAGAATGGAAAGCAGATGGTGGAAGAGGATGAGTTAGCCAAGGTGATAAAGGAGGCATGGTGAATCTTGCTGGCAGAGGCAAGGTGGAAGGTATGGGTTGAAGAGAAGGAAATATCATAGGTACTAATGGAGTTACTGTAGGTGGTGAGGCTATAGGTGGTAAGAATGATGCGGGTGAGGGTAAAGGTGTACGCTGTGATGGTATGTTGGGTATAATAAAGGATTGTGATGAAGAGATGGGCTGTTGTGCTTTTGATTTTCCTTGTGTAAGAGGTTGCTTAACCAAGGTAGATGGGTGAGGCCCTAAGATAGAAAGAAGAGGAAAAGGTGACAAAGGAATAGTAGGTGAAACTGGTGTGTGTGGCTTAGAAGGTTGGGTCTTCCTTTTAGGTGGAGGGATGGTTATTGTGTGGGTTTGGGAAGATGTTGCTAAATCCAATTTGACGGGTGGATGGACTAGGATTGATGTCGGCATGACATCCAAGGTAGTGATAGGTATAGATGTGGGGGAAGATGTAGGTGCAGGTAGGTTCTTAAGCATAGGAATGGGTTTGGTTGTTGGTAAAGGTTTAGGTGTAGGCGAGGGTGATGAAGAAGAGGCTGTTTTAACAGGCATGGTCATGGTTGATTAGGTTGCTTGAAATACCTTCGAATAGATCGTGGAGGTATCCACAAGTGACATTTGCATTTGGGTTGAAAAGGGTAGCCGAAAGTGTCACCAATGCATGAAATTATCAACGTAATCCAAGCGATCGGCCAGGCGTGAAAATGACACTGTTATAAGAGGATATGATGTTGGTCTAGTGAAAATCCCTATAAAATATGTCTGTGAGACAGGGAACTGGTTGGCTTTAGACTATGTGCATAAGAGAGCCAAGAGTAGATTAATGGGATCTTGGAAGGCTAATGGGGAATTTTCACCAACAAGAAGTGACACGTGTAAAGGATCCCCTATGGGTAGGGGAGATGGCAAGTGGGATGAGGTAGGTTCCTCTTTCGGTGGTGAGGAAGGAAAGGATGACTCTCCCATGGGTAGGAGAGTTAACACCATAGGTTGTTCATTAGGTTGCGAGGTGGGTGGTGAAATTGCATCAGAAAAAATTATGGACTCCTCTATGGGTGAAGGGGGAGATGAAGGAGACTCCTCTATGAGTGAAGGATTAGATGAGGTAGGATCTTCCATGGATAAATGAGCTCATACTAGAATCTCCTCGATAGAGGGGCTAGGAGGAAATTGAGGAATGGTTGCTATGACTTCGAAAACAACATGGACTTCATGGACATTGCTGTCATTGTTTGAAGGTTCACCACTTTGGTTAGATGCCGGGGAATGATTAGGGAATGGTTTATTGAAGATATACAAGTTTTTATTTTTTGGTACGTTTGGGTTGTCCAGGATGAGATCTCCATTAACTAACATTTCCTAGACAATGTTATTGAAGGTTATACAATTACCATCGCTATGGCCTTTTACGTGATGATAGTTACAATAGTCATGTTTCTTGTACCATGCAAGCATAGGATGAGTGGGGTCGAAACCAGTATGTGGTTTTATGGGTGGAATAGTAATAAATCCAGCCTTAATTTTTTTTTCTAATACTGAAGAATAAGGCTCCCCGATTGGAGTGTATTTTCGTTGCTCTTGTCTGAACTAAAAAGCTTGAATGGGAGAAAGGTTGGACGCAGGTTTTGATTGATTAGAGGGGTGAGATGGGACATATTTTAAAACTACTGTGTTGGTAGATCCTTTGGATTTTGAATAATTATTTTGGGGTTTTGAAGATGAGGAGATATCATTTGATTTAAAGGTGGCATTTTTGTTTCACAATTGAATTTTTTTCTCTTCAATGACACGAATCTCTAGTTTTCACGCCATGGTAAATGCTTCCTCTAAGGTATGGAAGGTTTGTACTTGAAGAGTTAGTGAGATGTGCCTGCCACAAGCTCTAGTGAACAACTCTATAAGCTTGGTTTGAGGAAACTAAAATGTTAGCTAGTTGATGAGGCTTCGCCAATGAGTTACAAAACGATAATTTGTCATGGTATTGCGTGTTGAGTACAAGTCGGTCATGGTGACCTTCTTGACGATATTGATCAAGAAATGGTCCAAGAAGGCTTGAGCCACTTGATTAAATGAGTAAATGGAATGTATGGGTAAACCACTGTACCAATCTAACGCATGTCCTATCAAGGACATTGGGAATGTCTGTAGGAGTAAAGCATTGTCATGGGTGATTAGATAACACCCATGTTTGAAAGACCACATGTGTTGCTGTGGGTCTTCTTTACTGTTGAACCGGTTGAATTTGGGAATTTCCCAATGCATAGGGTAGGGGCAAATGGGAATAGATGGATGAATGGTCTCATTACAGATTTCATTGTAGGTTAAGGAGTTGTGAGAGCTAGAAACTGATGCTTCCAATGTTTGCATCTTTTCCATTATCATTTTAATAAGGTTGTTGGTAGGTTATGATGGTTGAGCACCCACTGCAGTATAAGGAGGTTGATGATGGATGTATGATGTGGATGAAATCCCAGTATATAGTGGTGCCAAGTACAAGAATTGCGTGGGGGGAATAGATGTAGTTTGAAAATATCCTGAATATGTGATAGATGAGATTGCAGGTTATTGGTGATATGTGTAAGTACGTGGGGTAGGTATAGCAATCCTTGTAGCGATCAGAGGTAAAGACTGCGGGATGGAGTAGATGATTTTTTGGAATGGGGTATGGGTTACCGACACCATGGGTGGTTGGATGTAATAGGTATATATGAGGTGGCAGGTACAGACAGGGCTATGCTCAAGGTGGTTGATGAAGGAATGGTTGACACCATAGGAGAAAATGACATCAAAAGTGTGACTGATGCTATAGGTGCCATAGATATTGATGATGTGGGGTCAAGTTGGGATACTATAGACAATAAGGTGGAAGAAGGTAACATTGAGCTAGTGGTAGCTGATGCAGAAGTGGGGGCGAGGGTAGGAGGAATGGACACAAGAATGTTATATACCAGCTGTCCTGATGAATCGTGAGTAGAGGAATATGAAATTTAATGTTATAAGGAAGCAGGGTTGTGGTCGAGGAGTCTTACGAACTCCTTGTTACTAGTATTGATGATAATGAGCTAAGTAGGATCCATAGGTGACAAGATGGAAGGTGGCAATGGACTAGGTGGGAGTGGCTGAAGGCTTGCATGGAATACAAGGGTGTTGAATTGACTATGAGTCATAACCATGTGAATTGGCATAGGATTGGTAATCTGTTCTCTGTAAATGACATAGAAAAATAGAAGACATGAAGAAAAATAGGTTTTGGGAGGTGAAACTAGTCATTGTTTTAATTAATAATTAAAACATAGGAACTAATGACGGTTAGGTTAACCGATGAAGGTGAGATGGTAACCGATGCCAGTTAGGGTGACCGATACCAGTTATTGTGGAGATTCAAAAGTTTTGAAAAATGTTGTAACAACTAATGAAAATGAGAAAAAATCTAGATTTGATAGTGATTTCAAATATTCAAAGGTATGATGATGCTTCTGAGGAACCTTAGAAAGAAAAAAATGTGGTGAATGCTATTTTTGGTGAAATGACCAAAAAGCTTGAAAATGACAATAGTTAGGTAAACCAATGACAGTCAGATGAAAAATGATGGAAGAATTTGATGTCGGTCACAGTGAAATTTGAAAAGATGGAAGAATTTAATTTTTGTGACTTAGATTAGATAAACTATCAACCCAGAAACCTATGTATGATAGTAATGGACCCTAACACACCCAAATTTTTTTGGAATACACCAACTATAATTATGGGGTGTGAAAGGAAGAAAATCAATTGAAGAATGTGACCTCACAACTCAAGAAAAAGCTAAGAAAAACATGAAATCCTATGAGTGAATTTTATGTTTTAGCTTATGCTATTTAAGACTGAATTGTGAACAGAACAATTTTTTTGGTTGGAAAGTAGGTATCCTATGAAGAGGAAATATCTAAGGATGGTTTTAGGTTATGTTTTGGAGGGGGCGGTCCTTTCTTTGAGATACTGTGATGATTCCAGGTAAGGTGTTGTTTAAGAAGATGTGTGAGTTTATTTTTTTGTAGTTTGGAAAAGAGAGAAGAGAATGTGCTCTATGATTCAATTATGTCGATCATCAGCTGGGCATGACTTCCACTGTATATGTTTCCCTCAGTTTTAATGTGAGCTAGAAATCTAAACATAGAAAAATGAAATGAAAGTATTTTAAAACCCAAATCTAAATGTGATATTCGATGTAAGAAAAGAGTGAATAGGAAAGGATATGAATTTCGCTAATGAAAATGTAAGAAAAGAAAGAAGGATTCCTTTTAGTCTCAAAATACAAATGTCACTGAGACAAGTAGAAGAAAGAGAAGATTCCTAGGGAGAGATTTTAATGTTAACTTCCTTTTGAAAAGAAACAAACATACAATGGTTCCCTAAGAATGAACAAATGAAAGGAACCTTGGATGCGTCCCACCGAGCATGCCAAAACGTTTTAATGGATTCTTAGTAAATTAATGAAACAAATAAGGGTTGTAGGCCAAGGAGGAATACCTGTTTGTAATGTTAGTTGAAGGTTATGCACATGTTTTGATTTCCTGATCCAAGTTGACTGCGAGATCTCCCTTTTGGCTAGGAGGAACTACCTATAAATGCAAAACAATACCACTAGATAGAGTTAAACAAAACAATGAGTGGAATTCCTAGCGGAACCTAGATCCAAGAAGCGCGATTCTTCTTGAACAGGATGTCAATCCACTTTTTATATAACAATATTAATGTTATTTAATATATATATGGAATAACAATCCTATTAGAATTGAAATCATTTAGGTCTCTCTTACAAAACAATAAGAAAATTTAAGTAAAAGGTGATTGAGGTCAAAACGGGTCAAGTGATTGGCTAGTGTTGCATTGTAAGTCTAGTACAGGCTCTGGGTAAGGCCTGGTAAAGATTAGAAATGGTTCTGGGCTTTTGGGAAGTGAGTATTAGCTTGTTGGTCTGAGGTATATTTCCAAACACAATAACCGATTTCAGTTGTATGACTGATGCCGGTTAGGAAAAATGACCGACGTCGGTTGGATAACCAGTGTCGGTAGGGGCAATTATCAGAAAGTTCTTGGAATTGATTTTTTAGACTCCCTGTGATTGCACATAGGTTGAAAATGGTGAGGGCGAGGTCATAAAATGGTCTTGAAGACTCAGAGATGATTAGAAGAGGGTGAAGACAGGTGAAAGGGCTAGGTATGGTAAAGTGATAGGTTGGTGGGAGGAAGGAAGTATACGGGTGTGGAGAAAGATAAACTACTGAGATGAATAATAAATCTTACTGAAAGAAAATAGAGGTAAATGAAGAGATGTTAGGTACTTACTGAAAAATGGATTTAGAGAACATAGGTGATGAATACAGTGAGGGAGGAGATCTAGAGAGAAGAGTCATTATATTTGTGCCGCGGTAGTTCGAACCTATGTGCTTCTCTGTGTGAATCTATGATCATGAAGAAGATGATGAATGCCAAATGGTTGTTGGTAGTGCTCCCGTGTGTTTTCTTTTTCCTAAGTTCTTTAGAACCTTGAGTGCTCCAAGTATCTGTTCGTATGAGATCCTGAATCAAATGAAAAACCTATGCAAAGGCTTTTGTAAATGTATTTAACCTAATTAATGGTTAGGCGACAATTATGTTACCGGTGTCGGTTAAGGCGGGAATATCTAGGTTGGCCAAAAATAGCCTAATTGTTGCTATTTTTGGTGTGGTCTCCAATCTTCTTTCGAGTCTTGAGTGTTGGATCATAGAAAGATAAGTGTGAGTAATTTTAGGTTTGTTAATAGGATTTAAGTCTAGGTTTAGACTAAGTCCTAGTTAGTTAGGATAGGCTTAGACTTGGTCTTAGGTCATTAATGAGGTTTGAGTGGGTCATTTAAGTGAGTTGGCTAGGTGAGTTAGCTGGGTGAGGTGGTTAAGTGAGGATATTAATTAATTTAATTAAGATAATTAATTCAATTAACATGTGCACTAGGGGATATGAATGGGTAGGATATGGTTAATTTAATGAACGAGGTTTTAAGGGAAGTATGACCTAATTTTGGTGTATACATAGGGATGAGACTAGTTAATTAACAAAGTTTCGTTAATTGATCGAGACGAAGGGGAATGTTATTAAATTATTGGGAAATAAATAATTATAATAAAAGGATGGTAAAGAAGACAAATAGTGTAATTTTAGTATTAAAGTCACACGACCAAAATTAGGTGTCTACATTTTCCTCTCTTTGATGCAGTGTAACACAAACGATGTCATTTCAAAGATAGTAAACAATTGTATTTTGAATGGATAGTAAAAACAATAGGATGGATGATGCTCCCTCGAATGTAGATGGGGTGATAGAAGAGGTTGATAGATGCTTGAAAAGAAGAGAATTTATCACAACGACAAAAAATCTCATCGTGGTGTCAGGGAGTTGAATGTGGCCTAGTTGGCCATTGTTCAATTTGATTGATTTGGTTGGAGGCCTTGTGGGAAACGAAGTAAGCAAGGGAGGGAGGGAGGCAAGAAACAATTCATTGTGAGAACTATGTTTTAGAGAGTTAGAAGAAGGGTGGGTGAGAAGGAATGCTAGTTAGAATGGAAACGATGATAAATGAGATAAGGGAGGATCGTAGTGTAGCGTACGCACCATCCTGGCTCGAAAGTACTTTTTTATTTGATGTAAGCATATGAAAAAGGGTAAAATGACATAAGAATTCATAATACTACGTTTTGATGCAATGCTAAAGGACTGAATCAAATAAAAATACATAAGAAATGCAATACAAGAAAGTAAACAAACAAACAAACAAACAAAAAAATCACTTAAACAAGAAATTCTTTAGATTATTGTACCAATGTTTTTATTATCCAACTTCAGTAGCCAAATGTTTGAGTTATACAAAAAGTGTTAAATTGATGCCCCAAGAAAGGATACATGTAAGGGATTGGATGGAGTACATAGAAGTCCCGAGAAAAGCAACCATGTACTATGAAACTGCACAGAACAATGATATGCTGGGAAGATAGACACAACAAGCAAACAAGCTTTGTTGATGAAAGGAAGATCACAAGATGATCCACATGTCATGTACTAGAATGAGCGAACATTGAAGTAAGATGTTTTTTGGTACAATTTTTGATTTTTAGGATTTTGTGTTATGTGAATGTTTAATATTTTAAGATATTCTGAATGTTTTGGGATTTTTCATGTTTTACTAATGTTTTTGGATTTTTGAATGTTTTCTGAATATTTAGGGTCTGTGGAATTTTTCTGAAGCTATGTACATGAAAATGAAGATGCAAAGATTACCCCAATGAGAGGTGAGAATATACAAGGGTAAATACCGTGCATATATACAAGAATAGGATAAGTCAAATCAAGGCCAAGAAGGATAAGATAAAAAGGATTACAAACATAAGCCAAATACTAGTGAGGTAAAAGTGATCATGCCCTTAGGTATGGGATGCTTGTGAACAAGAAATCCTCTTATGGCGCTAGAAATCAGTTTTCACCAAAGGACTTGTCCAAAGTGCCACAATTGTGTTGTTTTTACATTTGAATGAATTTATTTTTCTTTACTGTTTTTTATTATTTTTGAGTTTGTTTATTGATTTTTTAATTCTTTTGGCTTTTTTGATTTTTCTGACTTTTTATTTTTAATTTTTTTGACTTTTTGATTTTATTGATTTTTTCTTATTTTTTGAATGCCTCCAAGTTCAGGTATAGAAACACTCGAGATTCATGATATTCATAGGTTCCCAAAGCTCATCACTATCAAGATATGCAATTTTATAGGCCCATGAACCAAATTTAGCTGCCCAAATGTATGGCCCTAACTAGTTAGGCTCAAATTTACCTTTCTTATCACATTCTTTTGTAGTGTTGAATTGGTTTCCCTTAAACACAAGATCACAAACCTAAAATTCATGAGGGATTATACATTTGTTGTAGCTTGCACAGAATCGATTCTGATACACTTTAAGATGGTCTAAGGCATGAAGGAATTTTTCATCAAGAAGTTTAGGATTTTCTATCTTGGCTACTCTATAGTCCTCTTCATTATCCAAATAATATCACTAGGATATTCTCAAAGAGGAGAGGTTGATCTCTAGGGGTATAATAGCTTCAATGCCAAATACTGAGGAATAAAGGGATAAACATGTAGGTAAGTGGATGGAAGTACGAAACGCCCATAAGGAAGGATGAATTTGAAGATGATAATAACTAGCTCTTTTACCAACCATTTAATCCATAATCCAAACAAGTGTTTTATTAGCGGCATCAAATTTTCCATTGCCTTGAGGGTGATAAGAGGTAGACTACTTTTGGAAAATTTTAAAGCGTTGACACAAGGCCTTCACTTGCTTGTTATTAACTAATTGTCCATTGTCAGAAACAAAGGTAGAACGGATGCAACAACGACGCATGGTGTGGTTCATGATGAACTTGGAAATTTGAGCATTTGTAAATAGGTGAGAGGAGCAACATCCACCCATTTGGTAAAGTAATCAATGGAGGTGATGATTTCTTTATGGACATCAGATGAAGTGGGAGTAAGCTTTCCTATAAAATCAAGCCCCCATTTGGAAAAAAAATGGTGTTGTGATATGTTGTAAGGACTGAGATGATACATGGATCAAGTTGCCATGTTTTTGGAATAGGAAATATTTATTCACATACTAGCAACAGTCTATTTCCATAGTAGGACAATAGTATCCCATATGTATAATTTTATTCACAAGGATCATGCCACTTGTATGAGCACCCCAAATGTCTTTTTTCACCTCTTTGCTTGCTCGGATAGATTCTTCAGAATTAAGGAAACACAACAAAATCCTATCGTAACCTCAATGATGGAAAGTTCCCCCAAGTAGGGTGTAATAGGTTATGTAATGAATAAGGGTTCTCTTTTGGGAGTGGGAAATGTCGAGTGGGAAGGTACCATCTTGTCAGTAGTTGTAAATATTAAAATACAAGAGGGAAACGGGACAAAAAACTTCACATACCATACATGATTTTGGCATGTTATAAGCATGAACCATTAGATGATCAATAAGAAATTGAAAATCTCTGGTATCTAGCGATAAGTGTAACAATGATCCAATGGTATCCATAGCATCCACTGCTTAGTTTTGCATACGCAGGACTTGATGGAAGGAAATATGAACAAAATGCTCTTTGAGGTTGTCCACCATGTGTTTATATGGGATGATCTTCTCATCTTTAACTTTTTATTCATCATTTACCTGTTTGATGATAAGTGTTGGGACCCTAATGTAGCTACCAAATCCTCTAGGAATGTAGGCACACATGGCCGGAGGAAGCACGTAAGGCAGGCTTCAAAAAGGGTTCTTGGAGAACCAAGGACGCGTGCCCACAAAGCACAATTTGGGACTTAGCCATTTTCGGCCTTTTGGACAGAACACATGAAGAATGTGTTTCTTTTGGATAAGGTTCCAGCTAGGCAACAGGGTGTCCTAGAAGGAATATACCTTGCGATAAGAAGATCCAAAAAGCTAATCATGACATGGAGAGGCATGCACCTGAGGAAATCCACACCTTGACACTTGGGGATAGATCTGAGGTTGCAGAGGAGTTTGTTGGAGATCAGATGCCTATATATATGCGTGCCCTTAGCAAAGAGAAGGGGAGAGAACATAAGGAAGTGGAGCTCTACAGAATTACTACGAGAACTATGGGATAAAAGGGGTAGATGATTATAGGAAGGATGTAATAAGGAAATGGGGAATGTAAATTTTGTTTCGAAAGTCTTCATGTATGGATCCAGATATGGCGCATGACTACAGTCTCCCCTTTTGTGATATTCTATAGTAATGCTATGAATGAATATGATAAGGTTACCATGATAATTGGATTAAGATCTTCTCTCTGTATTATCTGCATATTTCTATTATGCTTTTTTTCTTGTATAATCATGAACCTTATTTGAATGTTAAGTCTATTTGTGGATTTACAACTTCCTAGTTCTGTTAATTCTATTAAGTGCTTTTACTTTTGATATGACTGAAAGGGTATAGAAGCCGTTCTGAGCTCTATAGCTTTTTCATGTCCTTTAAATCACTAATTAAAGATCATGAATGACGCCTTCAACTAAACTCACATAAAATAGAGACTCGGCTCCCTCTCGCGTGCCTCGGGTGAGTGCCCAACACCTGCTGGGTGATAGGCCGGCGCGCATGAGGTTCCCTTGTTCTTGGTGGGTGCAAAAATGACTACATATTGGTTCCGTTACCAGGACCTCTTTTCAAAGTTGTAGTGGAACATGGCATACATCCTGGTCTGTGCAAAAAGTGATGACGGAGCACTTAACACTTGAAGGTGTTAAAAATTGGTTTAAGAGCACAGAGGATGAGTTTGCTCAGAGATTCAGTACTGGACCTGAGTTTGATACACGAAGATGGGTGTAAGACACTCTCTATCATGAGTTGTACGAAACCTTATTTTGTTGTTTCCCAGTAGAGTTATTTGAGTGGCTCTCAGCATATGCATCTAGGTCGGGGTGGTATTATAAATCACACCCTTGGACCCAAGAAACATACCATAACTTACAAGATGCTGATCTAATGTGGACACGTGCTATAGATCATTGGTGGAAGGGAGTATTGGCTAGCTACACTCTGGAATACACAATTTCCACGTATTCTTGTCCGGAAGTTGCTGAGTTTAAATTTTTGCGGGAGGCTAGAGGATCGTTTTTGTGGGCTATCCCCATGGAAATCAAAATCTTGATGGTAACCATGAGTTTAGAGGCATTCCTAATGGCTGGATAAAACCCTTTGAGTGCTTGACGAGGAAGCCAGGTTGGGGAAGGATGGCTGATATAACGAATAAAAAGGAAAGGGAGGAGAGACGACTCAAGTATGGTGAAACATATGAGAGGGAGATTATAAGATGACATGAGGTTGCATTTACGATGGATCCATGGAGGCAGACATTTTTGGGAGAAGAGGTTCACATGGAGGATGTGGATCCTGAACAGTCTGTGCTACTCCATCTTGGCAAGCGCAGAAGAGAGAACCCCTCAACTTTTGATGAGAGCCCGTCACGTGGAGAAAGAAGAGTCATTGGTGTGCATCTGACCCCACCTAGTGATCCAACCTTAGTGCTTGGTTTGTTTGAATAAGGGAAAATTATAGTTGATCCATTTGATATCAATGGAAGCAACCGATCGGTGCCCAGAAGATACAACTTCTTGTTTGGGACTTCTATGGCTTCACACACTATTCCAGTATTTGGTGGAATGTTTGGTAAAGGCATATATACAGGTGGTTTTAGGAGCACGTCAGGAAGTGGTGGGGAAAATATGACTGGGAGTGGCACTAGTTCAAAAAATATCGGTGCGCTATTCAGTGGGATGACAGGAATGTTTGGCATGACAAACATAGGCCCTAGACCTAACACAAGAGGATTTGGAGGTGGAAGTGGTAGATTTGGTGGCTTAGGATCTAGTGGGTGCGGTGGAGGAGGAAACACCAAAGGAAATCGAGGTAATGGGTCAGGAGGACAAGGGCCTCAGCCACCTCCCTCAAGTCTTTTTTGAGATGTCTCTACACTTACCAGATTACCATGGGATAGAAGATGCTGCAGAGCATGTGCATAAGTGTAAGCTGTTATGGCACGCGAAGGGGATCACAACCCAAGATTGAAAGGCCAGATAGTTTACAACAACTTTGCAAGGACGCACACATAGTTGGTATAGAAAGTATGAACCTCATCAGACTGTTGTGGATTATACCACGCTAAAAAATGCATTCTTGGCAGAATTCCACATACCTTAGTTTGAATAGAAGAGCATTAGCTCTCTCAAGGAAATCCAGCAGGAAATGGTAGAGAGCATGCAAGAATATGATGCGTGCTTTAAAACTATATTTTATAAACTATCTTATGATATCCACCCTTCACAAACATGCTTAGTGGTTTGTCGGAGGGTTGATCACACCCTTTTAGAGGGCTTTGTCTCATAAAACATTCACAGACCCACGAGAAAGTGTTGGAAGCTGCTTTATGTGTGTTGAGGTAGTTGGTAGTGTTGACACTGGTGTTAGCCCATTTCTAGAGTCTCAGATCATTGCCATGGCTAAGTAGTTGGAGAAACTATCTGTCAGCACAGTTCTAGAGACTCACGGTGGGATGTGGTGCACAAATTATGATGTAGAAGGACACGCAAAGGATAATGGTGGGATATTTAATCGGTAAGGTGGTACGTGCCATAGTGGTAAATTGCTGAAATATGTCATAGGAGACCATGATGCAAGTAGGTGCCCTCCTTTTACCAGCACATGCGATCTGTAAAAATGTATCTTGTTATTGTAAGATATGTACCTCAACCACACATGACACCAGTGGATTGTATATTGATTAACCATATTCATGAGGTAATTGATCTTGGTGTGTGCTATTAGACCTGGCATTGCCAGTCAATTCCAAAGGAGATGAGCGTTGGTATGAAGAAGGCAGAGATGGAGGTGCATGTGGGAGAGGATTTTCACAGAGGATTTCATGGCCATGGTAATCGTGGGGGAAGAAATGATTTCTTGCATGGAACATGCTTTAATTATTGAGCCACAAAACCATTATAAGCACGAATGTCCAAGATCTTCTACAATGCTCTTGGTGGGGGAAAAAACATAAGTACAAAGAGTGCCTGGAGTTATATGAACATATGAGTAAGCAGCACTAGAAGGATAAGGGCACTGCCATTGTGACTATTAAGAAGGCTGACACGCGTAATGGATCTTGCGAATAATATGTGAATCAAAACTAGAGCCTATTATGGTAACAACAAGGGTGGAGTCTGTGACGCGCAAGGGAAGCACCTAGGCAGAGACCTCTGGTGTTAAGGGAAGAAGTAGTACATGGGAAGTATCCAAACCTAGCTCACCAGAAAGATGTCTACTAGGAAACCATGGACGTAATTCGAAGCTTACAAGGGGAGATCCAATGCTTAAAAGAAAAAACTAGAAAAGATGTGCAAAGAAGACCAGTAGAAGCACCCAAGGATGACTTAAACAAGGTTAAGGAGGTGTGTAAACTACCAAGGCAAGAGAATGTTATTCCCCTGCTAGGACCATGGTTGAGATAAAAGGTGCAATGCATCGGGGAAGAACACGAAAGGTAGATCTTGCATGCAAACCTCCCACCTCACAGCCTTGATTATGATAAAGAGATCACCTTGAATGCAGTAGTGGATGGGTGGCTGCTTAAAAACATCCTCATTGACACAGGTGCACAGGTTAATGTTCTCACTTTAGATGCCTGACATCAAATGGGAAGACCTATATTACAACCATCTTCAAATGTGCTGTATATGGCAAATAAGACAAAGGTAATGCCCATAGGTGTTTTGAAGGATGTGGACCATTACCATTCAGGGGAGTAAGTTCATTAGGGATTTTGATGTCTTGGCACTTTCCGAGGCATATAATTTCCCAGCATTACTTGGGCACCCATGGTGCTATAAGAATAATGCAGATCTCCAGTTTAACAAGAGGTACATAAGCTTTGAAAACAAGGAAGAGAGGGTGATTATACCACTTGCTGATGGAAAGTGCACACCTTATACTGAACCCCTTAAAGAGGAAGTCCTGGACAGAATATATGTGCACTCCATAAGAGATCCAGAGAATATCCACCCTATAGAAGGAGTCATCCAGTTTGATGATGCTCAATCTGTCAGTGATACTACCAGTATAACATGTGATAATTGGGTGCATGAGACTTATGAATTGATTGGGTTAAATCTGAAAGGATCGGTGACTAGGGTAACCATGGCGCATACAGTTCGGTGCCTGGAAGGAAAGGCAATAACCAAGTATTTTGGGGATGCATACCTTGAGGTCTTTTTGAGAGAAATGGAAGCTCAATGGAGGGAGGACGAGCGAGGAGGTATGATAGGTTATGTTTTTGACAGACACAATCAACAAGGTGGTGGGTCACGCATAGCGAAAACTTGTTAGAATGGCGTGAAGTTAGAATTGTGCTCACTGTATGATTCTCAAAGAGTAATATACCCACCGCTATCAAGGATTACAATGGAAATGAACCCACCTCTTCCCACATCTAGGCATGTGAGAGGGTTTGGGGACAAGGCGCGGAAGCTTTACCACCCTCCCTTTGGGTGTAAAAACTGTATTTGACACTAAAAGGTTGTGTGCATGCGCTTGGTACATCCATTCTAAAACTCGCCACCCAGACGGGAAATTGGTAGAAACTAGCGGCTGACCTAGTTCACACATTCGAGTACCAAAGTACCAAGTAAGCTGGTTAATGAGGCATTACAGGCTATCAAGCATGCCTCACTCTAGGGGATTACACCATGGCAGAAGATAGATTAGTAGACTTACTTGGTGGACCCTAACTTGGAAGAGTGGTTCAAAGAGGAGGAATCAGAAGACATACAATTTGAGTGCGCGTGTGCTGAAAAGGAGTAAGGAAAGACGGTATACGTTATTGATGGAGAGGAGATGGAGAGCCTGAATGTCAACCATTCAGTTGGGACACATGAGGTGGTTGACAGTGTAGATGCATGTGCATGCACGAGTATCATGAACCACTCAAAAACTAAGAAAGTTAACATTGGCTCAAAGAAGGAGCCTAAGGAAGTATCAAAGATGATTGATTTCTTGTGTCACATTTGAGGATTTATTCCCACGTAGATACCATGAGTTGAAAGGCATCCATCATTCATTAGGGGAAATGAGGATAAAGTTGAAAGATGGTGTGCACCCGGTCAGGAAGAGGCATTAAAGGATGAATCCAAACATGCGCACGTAAGGGTTAAAGAGGAACTAGACAAAATGATAACACCCTAGTATCATTGAGGCTATGTGAAGGAATCAGAATGGATAAGTCTAATGGTGATCAACATAAAGAAGGATGGGTAGATTAGGATATGTGTGGATTATAGGGAGTTAAACACTATCTGTATAATAGATCCTTTTCCCACCCCCTTCAATGAAGAGATTTTGGAAGGAGTTGCTGGGCGTGAGGTCTATTCCTTCATGGATGGATTCTCAGGATATCACCAAGTAAGAATTTCTAAGGAATACCAAGAAAAGACAACTTTCACCACTGAGTGGGGAATATTTACATACACAGTCATGCCCTTTGGCTTGAGGAATACGCCCGTTGTATTTTCACGCATAGTGGTACAAGCATTTTAGGACTTCATCCACAAGTTCCTTCAAGTATATTTAGATGATTGGATAGTGTATGGATTGGTCAGGGACCATTGTGATAACTTGAGATTGATGTTTGAACAGATGTCAGTAGTTGAGGATTTCCCTCAACATCGAGAAATGTGTCTTTGGAACTCCCTTTGGAACGTTATTGGGGCATATCATATGTAAAGAGGGCTTACTGGTGGATTCCACGTGAAAGTTACAGTTATTGTAGGATTAGAGGAGCCCACCAGCCAAAGTGCCAGTACATGGATTTCTTGGACACACTGGGTACTACAGAAAAGTTCATTAAGGGATAAGCCAAGATCACCACACCTTTGAAAATATTACTCAGATATAAGAGTGCCTTTCAGTGGGGTGAGGTGCATAGCAGAGGGCATTTGACACTCTAAAATAAAGGCTTGTCACTGCACCTATTCTACGATTCCCATCATGGGAGAAACCTTTCCATGTACACATGTGGATGCCTCTGGTACAAAAAAGGGAGCCATTATTACTCAACTCAAGAGAGGAGTATTGTTGATCATCCCTTGTGTTTTACAAGTAGAAAGTTGACACCAGTAGAACAAAATTATACAACGATTGAGTGTGAGGAATTTTCAATGATCTACGCACTCCACAAATTTAGAAAATATCTACTGGAAACTCCCTTTGTGTTCTACACTGACCATATGGCCTTGAAGTATCTAGTAAAAAAAGTAGTGTTGCAAGGGCGCATATGTCATTGGGTACTTTTATTTTAGGAATTTGAATTCAGAGTGGTGGTAAAACTTAGAAAGAACAATTATGGGTCGGATCATTTATCAAGGATTGATTTCGGAGAGGATGTGCAAAGTATTAAGGAAACCATGCTCAGATGCATCACTATTTAGGTTGCATGCGCGTGCACCCTTGGAGTTAGAAGACATTTCTGTTTTTCTCAAGGAAGGTGTGGCACCCGAAGGGATGAAAGCACTGGAGAGGAAAAGGTTAGCCATACGTGCCACGCCCTTCATGTTGATGAATGGAGATTTTTATAAAATGGGCCGCGATGAGGTTTTACACTAGTGTGTATTAGAACATGAACGCGTGGCTTTAATGGAAGAAATTTATGGTAGGATTGCTGGAGGACATTATGTGGGGAATACAACCAAACATGTAAGATCCTAGTCACCGGACTATGGTGGGAGACGATTCACCTAGGACTGCATTGAGTTTTGCATGGCCTGTGACCACTACCAACACCTTGGTAAACCTGGAAGAAGGGATGAGATGCCCTTGCACCACCCGTCGCCAGCATAAAATCTTTTGAGAAATGGGAAATATATTTTTTTAGAATCAATCTCACCAGCTGCATGCGTAGGACTAACTCATGGTATATCATTACCTGTACTAATTATCTGATAAGGTGAGTAGAGGCCGTTGCCCACTAAAAATTGCACCATAGCCATTGTTGCTAGATTTTTGTGGGAGAACATTATCAGTAGGTATGGGTGCCCATTAAGTTTAACAAGTGATAGGGGAATTCAATTTTTAAATGAAATCATTAGGATTCTATTCACAGAATTCATGGTAGCCCATCACAAGACTACCCCTTATCACCCTTAGGAAAATGGGACTGTAGAGGCATTCAAAAAAATCCTTAAGTCACACATTGACAAAGATATGTGATGTGGCTAGGCAGGATTGGGATGAAAAGGTGTTAGTAAGTTCTTTGGGTATACAGAAATAATGTATAAAATATTAAACAAGGCCACACCATTTCAATTGGTGTTCGGCGAGGAAGCATTTTTACCGGTCCAATTCATGCTACCATCTCTATGTATAACGCACGCAGGAGGGTTAGAAGATGAGCAAGTGCTGGAAGAAAGAATAGATGAATTGATAAAGTTGGATGAAAGGCGATCACTATTAAGATGGAGCCAAACAACTAAGAAGGCAAAGCAAAAGGAATGGCATGACTGCCATATTAAGAACAAACAATTTGAGGTTGGCCAGATGGTATTGCTATATGATTCAAAATTTCTACACCATCTTGGAAAGTTGAAGGTGCATTGGTTGGGTCCTTATGTAATTTCATACATCCTTGATTTGGGCATGTGCCAGTTACAAGCGCTGGATGGAACAAAATTACCTGGACACTTCAATGAGAGTAGATTGAAGCCCTACTATAAATAATGCTTCTTGGTGTTTATAAATAAGGTAGTTTTGCCAGTTAGTTTAGAATTTCCTTTTATGATTTTCCTTTCTTGTATTTCCCTTTCACGTTGTTCCTTTTTGTTTTGCACTTTGGGTGCCAATAAACTTATTAATTTTTGACTATTATGAATGCGCAGAGGACCGCGCATAATTTTAGTGTGGGGTGAGATGATGAAGAGAAACTTGGAGTTATTCTACTAGGAGGATTTGGGTCGGTGGAAAAATAAGGTTACATTGGAAATCCACGTATAAAGGAGGAAAAGTGCAAAAACACGAGGTAGGAGAAAGCAAGAATCATGAGGATGGAAGAAGTGCCTTTGGAGTAGGTAACATGCACGTAAGAGTCTTCTATCAAGATGGATTGTTTTGCACGCTAGAAGGTTGGAAAATTTTTTGCACAAGGATTGGGTGCGTAAGGAGAAGCGGGTGAAGTCAGGTTTTGTTTGAAAACACTGCAGTGTTGTTTAAATATTGTCATATAGTGGTAGGTAGCCTAGCCTTAAATGCATAAAAGTGGGAAAAGCTATAAATACAAGAGTGGGCATTTCATTATTTCACTTTGCGAACACAAGAAGAGTGATTTTATTTCAAGAGCTAGGGTTTTGAGAACTGACTCATGTGAAGGAAAATCCCAAAAACTTAAGTGCAATCGGTCCATTGGATCTACAAACCAGAGCAGAAGTGATTCATGGGTGTGAGGAACATTGTGAAGAAGCGTCGTGATCAAAGGAGAAAAATATGAAATTAGGGTTTGTGTTTTAGGGCACGGGGCGCATGAGGAAAAATTTCAAACAACTCACAAGTTAACCTAGGAATGAAAGCAAAGGGTGCAATGATGGCCACAAAACCAGTTGATAAACCTGCATAACAATCCAAGAAGGGAAAGGGTAAAGGAAAAGGAAAGAAGAAACAAGAAGAAATACCCTTGGATACAAATGAGGAATGGTACTCAGAGATGCAATACCTAGATGGGGTTTTGCTAGGGTAAGAGTGGGAGTCCCACATAAGAAATATGACTAATGATCGACTACAATCACCAGTCAAGTATAATCGTAAAGGAAATGGCACTAGAGCTGGTGCGCCCCACAAATAAACGAACACCTGATGGGTTACTGATCTACAATGACGTGGTCAAGGTGAAAATGGAGAAGGCAGGGCTTCTCTAAATTTTCAAGTTACCATATTTTGGGAAGCCCGAGCGCTTGTACCAATGGTTGATGACGCATACATGAAGACTTCTTCTACTTCACAGGGCGCAAAATGCACATAACTCCCCAACTAATTTCATGCTTCACAGGCCTAAACTGTAAAGGGGACGCGCTCAAAGATGACCTTCTAGATGAGGAGGAAATCAAAGAAACCATAGCATCCCAGGAATTGAAGAAGGGATCAAGGTACTATGACATCTCAGATATCGAGTGATCTGGTGATGAAGATGGCCGCACACCTAGTCTCTAAGCTGAATGGACAAGAAAGGTGGACCCAGGTGAGCAAGCCCTGGCTGAATGTCTGCAGGAAAGTCATAGAGGGCACCATATACAACCTCTCCCAATATATTGTAGATGGAATCATAAGCAATGTGAAGAAGGGAGGAAAGATTTTATTTGGAAACATTCTGTTGACAATTGTGTTCTCAGAAGTCATGGTGTCAGATGCATCTGAAAAGTTCATGTGGGAGTACCCTGCTGAAGATCCTTCGCCTGCAGAGAGGTTTCAAAAATACACATGTGAATCTATGATAGGGGTACACAAGGTGCACGCTCAGACAAATGGTATACGCGCCTTAGGAATGTATTTGGGGCTGAATGGTGGATCCTTGAACAACTCCCCGCGGCGACCGAAGGAGAAGCAGAGTTCACAGTCTACCAACACTTCTGTATTGACAGGTTCATTTTGGTCGATGGAAGTTGGAGTCCATGGTGCAAACTCCCATTCTTGTTTACTACCCAATTTTTCCAAGCGGGAGTAAACAGATACAAGGAGTCGAAGAAATTAAACCTTGACTTGTCCACCCTTGACAGAGAGCACAGGGAAATGAGGAAGAAGCTGGTCTACCCAGAGAAGAACATGTACGTTGAAAGGTATGTGTCGCCATGATGTGCATATTATAAGGCCTTTGTACCTTACCTATTGCTGGGAGCAATGCCGCAAGGATTTACCTATGCATAAGGCCAAAATTTGAAAAGGGCACATATGTGGAGGATGAGATATCCATCCCAGATGACCCTACTGGAAGGAAGAATCCCGCACCAAAGAATAAGGAGAGGGAAGAGAAAGAGGAATAAAGGATGGTAGAGAAGTAGGATGTAGGTACCTGCGGGGACAAGTACCTACATCTGGAAGAAGAAGAGGACAATGGTCAAGGAGAAGACCCCAGAACTTGCGAAGCCACCATCCCCTGGGGAACCCTCAGATGAAGAGAAGACCACATCCCCGACTTTGGATTTTTCAACAAAGGAAGAAGAAGAGGGGATGGAAGAACCATAGTCCAAGGATACATACGACATGAATTCCTATATAGGCAAAAAGGATGATGATGAAGAGGAAGAGCTGGAGGTAAATCAAGAGCTGATTGATGTCCACAATTCGGAGGGGAAGAGGAAGTAGAAGATGTAAATGATGCTTTCATCTTTGTAAGGAGGAAGGGTGCCCAAGGGGAGGAAGGCATGTAGAATGAAGAAAGGAGCGAGAGGGCAAGTACCAAGGAGCCAGATATGCCCAAGCTCACTCAGGAGGATGTGGATGAGAAAGTGACAAGGGAGGCAGAGAAGATGATTAATACCTTGGTCGAAAAGGAATTGGAGCGCATCGTGGAGCTTGTGCTCGGTGAATTCAAGGAAGAGTAAAGGGAGAAGAGTGTGAGTAGCACAAAAGGCCCAACTCTTACAGTGACTGTTCCAAAGGGCGTGCACATGGGAAGTAAACATGTGGAGGAAGGAAAATCAATGATGGGGTATGTTAATGACCCTAACAAAGTTTTACACACACACTTTCAAAGTATCTGTGCCCACCAAGGAGCTCACCACCATGGAGTCCTTTGATCCTGAGGGTGGATACCCATGCACAAGAAAGATGCTATCGTTGGTGTTCAACTCCCACCTTGATGAGCCCGAGTTCGAGGTTAACCAAGGGGTGATACTAGAGCTATTCGAGACAAAGGGGGTTAACCCCATCATAAATGCACAACAACTGTCAGATGAGCAAGTATGTAATGCGCTCAACAAAGTCTCTGTGGAGGTAGAGGCAAGGCTCTTTGTAGAAATGATAGGGTTAAAGTTCTGGAGGACTTGATGGAGAAGAGGAAGGAAGAAATAGTTGGGCTAACAAAGGAACTTAGCCTTGAAAAGCTGATTAGCGCTCAACTACAACGAGAATTACAAGAGGAGAAAGCTAAAGTGCGTAAAGTTTCTAAGAAGGTGGAGCTCATCTCCTAGGATATTGTCATGAAGCACCCAGACCTTAACCCTCCCGCGTAAAAATATGGTTCCCCCCTGGAGTGTCTTGAGGACTTGACTCGGATCCTCACCATGGAAAGGTAGCCTTTGGCCTTGGATTCGGCAGAGGATGTAGCTATGTGCTTGGAGTAGGAGGACAAGTTGAAAGTCATCGTGCTCGTAGCTGAATACAACAAGGTGCTTACTGATGTAGAAGTAGCTGCAAAAATTGTTGGGGTCACATACGACCATTGTGTGGATCAGGAAAAGGTGAGAAGCATGCTGCTTGCCAATGATGAGGCCAAGCTGAAGGACTTCAGGGAAAAGAATAAAAGCAATAGAGCAGAGCGAGAGAAGATTCTAGCTGAAGTAGAAAGAAAATCTGAAGCTATTGAGATCCTTCGGGTCTCAATCAAAACCCAGCTTAAAGAGCTCTACACGGTCATTACAAGGAATATGGATGCCTTGGAAGATCAAGCTAAGGAACTGGAAATGATGGTAGATACCATAAACAAAAAGGGGGAAGGATTAACCCTCGATGAGGTGAGCACATTGGTTGGCGACCTTTGCAATAGGGCGCAGGATGAAGTCAATGCTTGGTATACACTGGAGGCTGACCTGTGGAAAATTTTTTCCCTTCTTCTTCTTTAGGTAGTTTTCCTTCTATTCTCTCTCTTCCCCATTTCTTTATTCTTTCCCTCCATTCTTTTCCAAGACAAGGCCTTGCCTTTTTGTATTGCATTCTTTGAAAAGGTTCCCAAGGGTGGAGAATAGGTGAAGTGTGGGGTAATTTTGGGACCCTAATGTAGCTACCAAATCCTAAAGGCACGTAGGCACACATGGTTGAAGGAAGTGCACAAGTTAAGACTTGCAAGGAAGGATTCAAAAAGGGTTCTTGGAGAACCAAGGATGCGCGCCCACAAAGCACAATTTGGGACTTAGCCATTTTCGGCCTTTTGGATAGAACACATGAAGAACATGTTCTGTTTGGATAAGGTTCCAGCCAGGCAATAGGTGTATCCTCGAAGGAATATACCTTGCGATAAGAAGATCCAAAAATCTAATCATGACATGGAGAGGCATGCACTTGGGGCGATCCACACCTTGAAACTTGGGGATAGATCTGAGGTTGCAGAGGAGTTTGTTAGAGATCAGATGCCTATATATATGTGTGCCCTTAGCAAAGAGAAGGGGAGAGAACATAAGGAAGCGGAGCTCTGCAGAATTACTACGAGAACTATGGGATAAAAGGGGTAGATGATTATAGGAAGGATGTAATAAGGGAATGGGGAATGTAAATTTTGTTTCAAAAGTCTTCATGTATGGATCCAGATATGGCGCATGACTACAGTCTCCCCTTCTGTGATATTCTATAGTAATTCTATGAATGAATATGATAAGGTTACCATGATAATTGGATTAAGATCTTCTCTCTGTATTATTTGCATATTTCTATTATGCTTTTTTTCTTGTATAATCATGAACCTTATTTGAATGTTAAGTCTATTTGTGGATTTACAACTTCCTAGTTCTATTAATTCTGTTAAGTGCTTTTACTTTTGGTATGACTGAAAGGGTATAGAAGCCGTTCTGAGCTCTATAGCTTTTTCATGTCCTTTAAATCACTAATTCAAGATCATGAATGATGCCTTCAACTAAACTCACATAAAAGAGAGACTCGGCTCCCTCTCGCATGCCTCGGGTGAGTGCCCAGCACCTGCTGGGTGATAGGCTGACGTGCATGAGGTTCCCTTGTTCTTGGTGGGTGCAAAAATGACTACATATTGGTTCCGTTATCGGGACCTATTTTCAAAGTTGTAGTGGAACATGGCATACATCATGGTCTGCAAAAAGTGATGACAGAGCACTTAACACTTGAAGGTGTTGAAAATTGGTTTATGAGCATGGAGGATGAGTTTGATTAGAGATTCAGTATTGGACCTAAGTTTGATACGTGAAGATGGGTGGAAGACACTCTCTATCATGAGTTGTACGAAACCTTCTTCTGCTGTTTCCCAGTAGAGTTATTTGAGTGGCTCTCAACATATGCATCTAGGTTGGGGTGGTATTATAAATCACACCCTTAGACCCAAGAAACATACCTAGAACTTACAAGATTTTGATCTAACGTGGACCCATGCTATAGATCATTGGTGGAAGGGAGTATTGGCTAGTTACACTCTGGAATACACAATTTCCACGTATTCTTGTCTAGAAGTTATTGAGTTTAAATTTTTACGGGAGCCCAGAGGGTCATTTTTGCGGGCTATCCCCCTGACAATCAAAATATTGATGGTAAACATGAGTTTAGAGGCATTCCCAATGGCCAGCTAAACCACTCTGAGAGTTTGGCAAGGAAGCCAGGTTGGGCAAGGATAGCTGATATAATGACTGAAAAGGAAAGGGAGGAGAGATGGCTCAAGTATGGTGAAGCATGTGAGAGGGAGATTGTGAGATGGTGTGAGGTTGCATTTATGATGGATCCATGGAGGAAGACGTTTTTGGGAGAAGAGGTTCACATGGAGGATGTGGAGCCTGAACAGTCTGTTCTACCCCATTTTGGCAAGCGTGGAAGAGAGAACCCCTCAGATTCTGATGAGAGCCCATCACATGGAGAAAGAAGAGTCGTTTGTGCACATCTGACTCCACCTAATGACCAAACCTTGGTTCTTGGTTTGTTTGAATAAGGGAAAATTATAGTTGATCCATTTGATATTAGTGGAAGAAACCGATCGGTGCCTAGAAGATACAACTTCTTGTTTGGGACTTCTATGGCTTCACACACTATTCTAGTCTTTGGTGGAATGTTTGGACAAGGCATATATACGGGAGGTTTTGAGAGCGCGCCAGGAAGTTGTGGTGGAAATACGACTGAGAGTGGCACTAGTTCACAAACTGTCAGTGCACTATTCAGTGGGGCAACGGGAACGTTCGACACGAAAAACACAGGCCTTGTACCTAACACAGGAGGATCTGGTGGTGGAAGTGGTGGAGCTGGTGGCTCAGGATCTAGTGGGTCCAGTGGAGGAGGAAACACTGGAGGAAATCAAGGGACTGGGTCAAGAGGATAAGGGCCTCAGCCACCTCCTCAAGTCTTTTTTGAGATGTCTCTGCACTTACCAAATTACCGTGGGATAGAAGATGCTGTAGAGCATGTGCATAAGTGTGAGCTGCTATGGTGTGTGAAGGGGATCATGACCCAGGATTGAAATTCCAGTCAATTTGCAACAAACTTGCAAGGACGCGTGCATAGTTGGTATAGAAATTATGACCCTCATCAGACTTTTGTGGATTATACCATGCTGAAAAATGCATTCTTGGCGGAATTCCACATACCTGAGTTTTAATAGAAGAGCATCAGCTCTCTCAATTAAATTCAACACGAAATGGTAGAGAGCATGTGCAGGAATATGATGTGTGCTTTAAAACTCTATTGTCTAAACTGTCTCATGATATCCACCCTTCACAACATGCTCAGTGGTTTTTTGGAGGGTTGATCACACCCTTTAGGAGGGCTTTGTCTCATATGATGGTACATGTCATAGTAGATCACACGTATGCAGAAGCTATTTGATCATGGTAAGAAAATGGATATCTTTGAGATGAAGTGTAGAGACACTCATGTATGTATCAGAGTGTACTTATGAGGATAAGTCATGTTTTCTAGGTCTTTACCTAGACCTATCTCAAGCCCTCTGTGGCCTAATGAAGTAGGATGATTTGATTCTAAGATAAGTGTGTAAAAGTGAGCATTGGGAAATGTGTATTAGATTATCCTATAGGTGTGAAAACATTTTCAGGCCTTACTTTAAAGGAATAAGCATGAAAAATGGTTTTAGACTCTACTGAGCTTCTTAAAGTGAGAATCAAAGCCCGAGAAGGAATTTATTGTGCTCATTGGAACGTGGGAGCTCTACATGGTGGACTACCATCTTCAAGGTAGTTAGGAATTGGACCTAAGAAGAAATTACAAGAATTATTTTAGGATATAAGGCCTCAAGATTTATGAACAATCATTAGGAAGGTAAACATGTCATAAACCCTCCTAAAACCCTAATTAGATACCTATGATGAAGATTTTATTCAAACATGCTAAAAATGGAGTGGATTGGCTAGTATGATGATTGGATCATGTAGAGGGCTACTCCAAATTTCTTTAGGTGGAATTGGTTTGATGAGTTGTGTTAATTGCCTTTATAAACAACTCATTTTTCTGTATTTTTATCAATCCATTGTAGTTATGTCCATGTATTTTCTAAGCACATTGCTAAACATTGTCATTACAACCTTGAACTTGTGGAATGATTACTGATTAATATAGTTATATCTAGTTATCTGTATTTCATGGTATTTTGTGTTCATTTATTCTTATCATCTCAATAATTTGTTTGAATGATGATATGTGTGATGCCACTCTTGGTTGCTATTAGCATATGGATTTTCACGCATGTAAATGACATGCAACAATGTGGGAACAAAGTCCCTCCTCAATGAAGGTGTGGCTTCCTTTATTGAAAACCAAAACTATATTTACATCTATACATTCAAAATTGTATGTGGGGGGTGCTTTGGAACATCAATGGAAGGAAAAGTGAACGAGGGAGATGAAATGGAATGAAGAAAATGAGTAGAATGGAAAGAATTGAAAGAACATGAAAGAGTTAGGTAAAAGTAGATCCTAATATTACACGAAGAATAATGATAAATAACCAACACAAATAAAATGGAGTTTGAGTTAGCTAATCAAGAATGAGTAAAGGGAATACACATGAGCAAGTAAATAGTAGAGTTTGATCACTGTGAATTAGAACAACATTGACAATAAGATCCAAGACAATATTTACATTCTAGTTATAAAAACACTAACATCTAATGAACATAAGAACATCAAATGCTAAAATAGATAATGAATGGGACACAAAGTTCATATTTCATTAACTCCAAAATGTCTTCTCAAAAGAACAAAAATTTTCTTTCTTCAAAATAAATCTTGCATACAAAAGTATTTTCTTCTCCTCTCTCTATGTCACATTTACAAATGACCACCTGACTTCCTTTTATAACCCAAAAGTTGGTTACAAAGTAGTTAGGGTTCATATGAACATTAAATAGGGCACTTTAGCAAATTTGAATTTTTCAACCAACTTTATTAAAAGCTACCAAATATAAAAACCACTTAAGATATCCACAGTTTTTCGAAAGTAAAATTAATAACAACATCCCTTTTTTAAAAATTCCACTTTTAAAACATATGACCATAACCAGTGCCTCATCCATTGAAATGGGGTCTGCCTATCTCAAACATATAAGAAATGGACTCTCCCACTTTGTTAGACACGATGAAAACTATCTCTTTGAATCATTGGTGAAATTAAGATCTGTTGCTTTCACCAATTGAAAGGATATGAACCTTCCTAATGTTTCGAACATATTTTCTTCTTCTAGAGGTTCATTTGGTTGAATAATAGCCTCACAAAATACTTGCAATTCCAAAATCCTATCTGGCATATCATTCAGATTGACCATCTTTGATTGGGCATTCTCAAACAAGTTCTTAAATTTGATGAAACGCTCCATTGAAGCTGAAGAGAAATTGATGGTAGGAGTATACATGTCCCTAAACAATTGTGAAAATTGATCTTCCACATGTTCCGATGAACACCTTTGATTTTTCTCATTTTCAAGGTCGCAAGGGATCTCAGCTATGAATTCTTGAATCAAGGAAAGTGGAGTGAAAGATTCATTGCATACACTCTCATAATGGATCATAGAATCCTTGAGAAGCATCTTCCTTGATTTGAGATGCAGACACCAAAGAAAATGTGTCTCTCAATGTTCAAATTCGAGAATTCCTTCAATAGATAAAATTGAGGATTCCATACTCGTCATCTCCTGTAGATTGGGAAATATCTCATCCAAATTTGATATGTTAGAAACAAAAGTTTCCTTCAAATAAAGAATTGGATCAAGATATGCACTGCCATCTTCATGGAGCTTAACCACTGTTTTGATCATCTCTTCACCTAAAACAAGAATCTCTGAAAGCCAAATTTTAGTGACATGGCCCAATGTGTTTATTTATTTTGATAAATTGAGATTTTCTTCATCAGGGTAAGACACTACATTAGGTACTGGAAAGTGGATGATATGGGATTTATCATGTATTGAACATATTCCACCAATTGATTCTTTTCAGCCTTGAGCTGAGAGTTTTAAGACTTGAATTTCTCAAGTCTATTCAGCAAGATGTCAATTGAATCTTGGGCCATCGCCATGTCACTTTCTAATGTGGAATTCCCAAGTCCAAGACTATAAACTTCATAATCAACATATGTCATGGCATTACGCTCCTTGTAAACCTGTGGGATGGCAAGATCCACAAATATGTTTCCTTCTTCATCTACCATTATTCGACAGAGAACTTTAGGATTCTTGGGAATGACATCATTTACAAGTTTGAAATGGGCATCAAAATCAATGTCAATTGCCTTAACAACCCTCTTCATTTTCTTGATTTTGCAATCGACCCAAAAAGGAGTATCATTCACTACTTCCGCATAAAAAAAGCCTAGAGCTTAAAGCAACATTCTCATTGTTCTCAACATCATGAGATTCTACAAGAATATTTTCAACAAACTCAATCTCAAGAGCAATAACCTCAATATCCACCCCTTGATCATCTAGGAGATTTTGGGAAATCTCTTCATGAACTGTAGGTTCCAAAATGTTTGATATTTGGACTACCTGCACTTGAGTGAACTCTCATGCATGACATGACTAAGGATTATCTGTAATGAGATTATTAGAACTATAAGAAATGTGAGTAGAATAATATCTGCTTGAACTGGAAAATCTTGATACATTCTCTCTTCTTTCATAGGGGATAGGACCCTTAGATTCTTCACCTCGCGACACATTTTTCGGTGAAGTGGATTTTAGAAACCACTCCTTTCTTGATTGTTGCATATAACTGGATGGCACAAAGGTTGATTGAGAAAGGGCTATGGTTAACTGGAGACCTCCTCGAGTTTGCAATTTTTGTGATCCCGAAGTATGATCTTGAGTTGATTGTAATTTGGAAATTTTTCTTTTGTACCAAGATATGCTTCTTTCAAGAATCGGTTGATTCTTGCTATCAAGAGAAAATTCACTCTTTTAGTCCAATCAATTTGTGGCAATGTGGTAAAAGTAACCACATCATATGAAGGATCAATAAAATCTTCATAATCATTTACAAATGAATATGGAGGGTTCCTAATGCGAAAGGCCTTGATCCGAGCAAGGGTTAGATTGAAAAACTCTCGTCTCCTTACTTCATGTTCATCTGAACACGCAACCCAAAAATCTTCCATGGTAGGGTTATGTTGATACTTTGATCCAAGAATCTTATACATATATCCATTGATATCAAACTGAGATCTCTTCACGTATGGATGAATAGTGATGAGGGAAAACTCTTTTTCCATGAGTTGTGCACTGAAGAGATTTGGACATTGGTATTCCCTGATTTGGATCGAGAAATGAATTCCTAAGAGATGCTTGTTACTGAGAAGATAGTGAAATTGAAATAGTTTTCACGTAAGCTCCATCAATTCCCATTTATCACTGATGTACTTAGGAAGTTTCCATGGAGTACCCATAAAGCCACTTACACAAATGTAGGAAAAGGATGAAAATTGAATATACTAGGTTCCCCATTGGGAAATGACATCCATGGATTCTTTAGAAAATATTTCCATTGTATTCTGATTTAGGTTCCGAATCACGCAGAAGGTGAATGCATTGTTGAATCTTTTGAAATGGTGAGAGCTATTTTTGAAACTTAGTTAAAGATAGTAAGGAAAGACACTATTTACCCATGACTCCTCTTGTTTTGAGTCCCGAAAAATAAATTTCTTCTTGCCACTGCGTAAGTCAAATATGATGTCATGTAGAAACATCCAGTTGTCTTCACTTCAATCAATTATTTGTGAAGGGTATCACTTATGATGGTCACCCAATCCACAAAATCTCTCTTGAAAATGATGATACAGATAAACCGATACATCCATTGGTACAAAATATTGGCAGAAGGTAAACTGAAGACTCAACTCAAGAGAGTAATCATGTCCCCAATTTCTTTGAAGAACTCAACACAGAAAAAATATTTTGGAAGTTGGTCAACTTGAGGACTCTTGGTCACTAACCAGTTGTTATTAACCATCTTGCTCCATATGAAGGGCTCTTCATCCAAAAATTCTTGTTCTTACTTTCGAGTGATATCCGCATTCTTAAGGAAGTCAGGTATGCTAAACAAATCCTTAATGTGCTCTGTGTGATTAAGAGGAAAGGCTCATGATTATATTTAAAAATTCCTCATTTCTTGGGATCATAATGCTCTGTGCAAGCGATAACCAGCTTCAGACATTGCACTGAGACATGAAATGCTATTGCTTGGGGTAGACCACTATGGTAAAGCTTATCTGAGATTATGGTTTTACCTTCAGATTTCCCTCGATCGCAGAATTATTGAACATTGATGTGACCCAAATTTGTATTAGTGATATTGTCATATGCCGAATTGATGGAACTAGGAGGGATGATTAAATGGAATTCATACTTGAGCACAGACTTATTTGATTTCTCTTTTGGCTTCCTTGATCTTCCTACAAATTTATTAGATTTTTTGTCCATTATGAATTTTATAGAAAAATGGCCCAGACACGCAAAACAATGTAAACAGGGCCAGGTCCCAGTCTCCAAAACCCCTGTCAATGCAAGAAAAATATGACTCATTTTAATATTATTATTATTTTCAAAAATAATAATAATAAATAGTCGTGGTTACAATTTTCGATTCTGGTGGCAACAATTTATTTGTTTATTTTTTAAAATAAACAAAATCACCCGATTTTAATATTCCAATTTTTTAAATTTAATTTTCTGAAGAAAATTCTCCTTGATATGCGTGAATCATAACTTCTTATTTGCATGAAAATTTCTTGATTTTAATGAATGCGTACTTTGAGATTTACTTCTTCCTTGTGATCTTCTGATTGATGCGTGGGTATACTTGCTTAATCCTTTTGCAAATGCGTGGAGAAATTAAGTGCATGCATTGAAACTGGTTTCATTCACCTTCTTTCTTTCTTGTTTTCTATTTGACTTGATGCATGTGTGAAGACTTCTAGACTAGTTTCTCCTTTAAACTGCCTTTTCAATATTTTAGTCCTAGGTGAATGCGTGATGATCCTTGGGGAATGTGTGGAGATGCTTTGTTTACTATTTGAGTTGTATTTTCCAACATGGATTCTTTTTTATTTAGCTTTTTTTTTATGCATAAAACAATGTGTGGTATTCCTTTACCTTTGTGTGGTGTTTCTGGATTGGTGCATGGTTAAAATTGTATTCTTCACACCCCTGCTATGTGAAAACTTCCATGGAATGCTCTGGACTTCTTTACCCTGCGTGGTTATTCTTTAAGACATTTAACTTATTACTTCCCTCCCCTTCTGGATGTGAGTGGAAGGAGTGATTATTCTACTATTTTATCCTTTATTTCTTGACCTACGTGGAACATGAGGACTATGTGGAATGCTCTTCCGTGAACTGTGTTTTTCTTTACCTCAGGCGTGGAGACTTCTTTCTACCTCATGCATTAGAAAACAACTTTTCCTACTTAAAAGTTTTTCCAAGCAAACTAATGCGTAGATTCTTGATCTTCTTACTGGTATCCTTTATACTTCATTTGATGTTTCCCCTCTCCCTACATGAAGGATCTTCCTTGCTTTAGACTGTATTTCTCTCCTTGGCCAATGCGTGACCAATGTAATCTTTCCCTTTTGTTATTAAAACCCACATGACAGTTTTCCAATGATCTTGGATGAGTGCGTGATGAATATTTTGGTTGTCTTACCGTGAGAATTTTCCTTTCAATAAAATTTCAATTACTCTCATGGGGAAATGGCTACGGGAATTAAGGAAGCTTCCCCATAACCATTTCCCCTTTTTCGTTGAAATAACAAACTCCTCTTCCTTCAGGTAATGGCATTAATTTCTAGGGGAAAGTGGGAAATAAATAACCATTTGCCAGCGGAAATGGCAAGGTGGGTTGGCACTCCCCATTTTATTTCCCATGTGGGAAATTGGGAGTTTTTTACCCATTTTCCAATCCATTGAATTGGCTATCAGTGGAAGAAATACCAAAAGCGGGGAATAAAAGTAATTTTTCCAGGAAAGGGGAAATCTGAGTACGGGAAGCCAATTTGGCATCCCGACAATGGGAAACAAAAGCTTATTTTCCCCTCGGCAATTAAAATAAATCTTGTCGAATGAATTTTAATTAATATTTATTTAATTAAAAACCCAAAAGTTATTAAAAGTTGATTTTATCAAACAAAGGGTAATTAATTAATTAAATATTAATTAATTAATATTTAATGTAGTTTATGACCTGGTGGGAGGAGTTCTCACCTGAAATGGATGAAACAAAGACTAGAACGATCACAAAAATGAGATGATCATGACGAGGGAGATAATTTGTGCAAAGAAATAATTTTGAAAAAATTTCAAAATTTCCATGTTTATTAATTTTGCGTAGTCAAAATTATCTGATAAAAACTGTAAGTAATTTTTCATGTGCAATAACTCATATGCAGTGAAGGAACTGTCTGCAACAACTCATCTGTAACTAAAGGAAATCATCTATAACAAATATCCCACGTTAAGAAGATATTTTGGAAGGTATGAAGAATGAAACTCAATTTTGTATGTGCCACTAAAGAAGTAGTTACAACTGGAACATGTAGAACTGGGAAACAACTCAATCTATGATCTGGTCATTCATTATAAACTAGTGAAGAACTGATTGATTGAGTTGACACATGAATGAAGTAACTAGCTGATTACTTGAACATTTGTTATGTGTTTGTTAGATTAACACCTATTATGAGTTTCATAACATGTGTTGAATCTTTTGTTGTTTTTTTAAATATATTTCACTTAGTTTATTGAAACTCCTTGTTGTAATCTTCTTATTCTCACGTCTTGCTATAAGCGATAAGACATAAAAGAAGGGATGGTTGCTGGTAGCATATATTCATGGATTGATAGATTCAGAGATATTCATTCATTTATTAATATTCTAATTTAGTTTAGAGAGATTCCTTTGTTCCTTGATATAATGTTTAAGAAAGCTCAATAAAGATATGATTTTTGTTCATTAATTTCTAGTTACAGAATTTAGGAGGGATTAACACCCAATTCAAGACACACTTGCGGTCTGCTAAACCCCTCTATTTTTTATTTTCTTGTCTCATTGCATGTCTATTTACCTAGGAAAAACTTAATTTTTGATCTGCATTCTGAATCTACAATTTTGTCTTAGTGATAACATTTATAAGTCATTCATTTTCAATTCTATGTTTTGTTTACTTTCAAGCATTGTTGTGACAGTTATTTATTTCCAACCTCTTAAATCACTATAACTATACATACAACACTAGAATTATTTTAAGTTTATGTCCCCTGGTTTGATGTTTAAATGAATGTAATTCAATAAACAACATATTAATTGTTGCAAGTTGATTTGTACCACCATTTTTGGTGTTGTTGTTAGGGATATTGCCAAGTTATAGGAAGTTTTATGAGGTTTTTACATCTTTGAATTTCTATGAATTGTTTAGGTTGTTGATATTCCACCTCCAAAAATACCCACTAATGAATGTTGATTAAGTTGAGTTAGTTGATGTATACACTATCCTAGAGATTCCCATGATAGATTCCTACCCAATCCTTATATAGAAGTAATTGTTTTTTATTCTGAAGAAGACACATCTTCATGTGTAAAAGTTTTGCTAGAAGAAAACCGCCCTCCAAGTGAGATTTCTAAGGCTGTTCTTAAGCAACCTATCATGCAAGAAGAGGTGAATCAAAATTTTGAAGAAGGGGAAATTACATTTGAGTTTTGCATCTCCAATAATAATCATCCTATAGTTATTAAATAACATCTCTCCATCAGCTCTTCCTAATTTTCATGGATCTATAACTAAAGACCCAAACACTTTCTTATCTGAGTTTGATGTTTTATATAGGAGTTATGACTTCACAACTGATGCACACAAGCTGAAGCAGTTTCCTTCTATACTCAAGGATGCAGCCTTGAGATAGTTTATGGGCCTAGAAAGAGATTTTGTTACTACCAAACAACAGATGAAGGAGAATTATATCACAAGTACCAAGACTACTATAGGCCAAGTAGAAAAGGAGGAGATAAAATATTTAAGATGTTACAGAAGGAAGATGAGCCACTAGAATATTATCTGGAGAGATCCTGATTTTACATTTAGAATTCAAGACAGATAAGGTTACCTATTGAGTCTCTCAAGTTACTCTTCTTAAAAGGAATTAGTGAGGAGGATATGGATGCTTTGGACTTGATAGGAGTGGGAGATATCTCAAAATACACTTTATATGAGATCTATAAATTCTATAGGAGTTATTATAGAGAAACCATGAAGAGAATCAGAAGTGTTAGATCAAAGGAGTAGATCAACTACCAAAGGAATTGGGGACATATCCAAATAAGAGATTGTAAACATGTTTAAGAACATGAAACATGAAATAGTTAATGAAATTTCCACCCATATTGATGCTCTTCATGAAAATAAGAAGAGAGAGGATGCATATGCAATACTTACAGAGTTCTACCATGCATGCAAAAGAAAGAAAGCTGATTGCACATGCAGAGGACTGACCAACATTATAGAAGGAAAAAATGATGCACCAAGGTTTAAGATGATGGAAATGGAGGATGGTAAATTTTTATACATTTCCCAAAGGAACCCTTGGACACTAAGACACTGAGGTATGTCACAAGATTCCATGCCATATTTTCAAAATTGGGCTAGCGATTCATATATGAAACCCCCACCTTGGGATAATACTCAGCAAGGTTGGGCTTCATAACCTAGCCAATACCAAAAGCCATAGCAACCCGAGTTTTCAGGCCAATAATGACAACAACCCCTTATTCAAGGAAAAAACCTTGGAGAGAAGGGAAACAATAGAGCAATCAACCTCCTAACTAGAAAAAAACCCTACCAAAAACCTCCCTACCCTTAGTAGAAAGCTTTGACATCAAGCCCCCAATCTAGTTCTCAACCAAGGCCTACTTAATTTCCAACTCAATCAACACTTAACCCCAATAATAAAGCTACTTAGATATCGTACACCATTGAATCAAACCAATACTCTACTTATTCAGTAGATGTCAATGATATCCATCTCTGCTCAGGAAGAGCACTTCTCGCACCAAGTAAACCCATGATCACAGAGATTATAGATGAACCAAAGTTGTTGTAGGCTGATCTATAGCAAATACAGAAGACATTGTAAGTCTACCCAAAACAAAATGAATATAGTTATATCAAGGGAAAGATGCAAATCGATGAACCCCCATTTCTAGAGAGATTGCAAGAGAAGAAATTTAACCCTAAATTAGATTCTGATTATGTTTTGTCAATCAATTGAAATATATTTGTGTAAATATTCCACTCATTTAAGCCATCATGGATCTTCCTATCTAAAAAAATATAGTTAATGATCTATATATCAAGAAGCTAGGCATAAAAATAAAACATCCATCCACTATACAATTCATTGGACAGTTGGTTGATATCATGATTGTAAATTCAGTGTTACCCAAGTACATAGATCTAGATAGTCCTTTGGTGAACATTACTATCAATGGAACTACAATCAAGAATACCCTGATTGACTCAGGGGTAGTAATCAACATCATGACTAAACAAATCATGGATTACCTAAAGTTGGAATGACTAAGGACAAAAAACTATAGTATTATAACTGACAGATAGATCAATAGTAAGGCTTGAAGGATTCCTTGAGAGCATTGTTGTGGTGTTAGAGTATTGGGAATACCGTGCGGATTTCATTGTCCTTCAACCAAAAGCAAGTCTAGGAGGATATCCTATTATACTGGGAATACCATGTCTGGCCACTACTGACACATTTATAGGTTCCAGGTCTGGCAACATGATCATCTCAAATGGAATTGGTACCAAGAATCTTATGCTCTATGCTCTTGCCCAACCATTGAATGATGAAGATAAAACAATTTGGGTTGAAGAACCAAAAGATGATCAGAGTTCTGTATAATAGCTCATGATGTTGGTGAAGTCTTGTGCAATTGAAGATCAAGAGGAAGATGTTATTCTTTCCACCATTTTGTAGAACAACTCTGGAAGAAATGAATAAGTTAATAACAAATTAAGATTCCTGAGCTGTCTTTTGAACCAAGTTCTACTATAGTAAAGAACCATGGATATTCAAGGTAAGAGTTTTATTTTTCACCAACTTCTTCCCTATGAATTCATATTAAATTCTATTAGTAGAAATGTGTGTTCAATGATGGATCTCTCCAAGAATGTAGAAATCACACTTGGGAGGCCACTAAATGTGAATAAAATGCTAAATGGACAACAAGATAATTTTTTTATTGATATTATTCAAAAACATAGAACAAAATTTTCTTTGTATTCATCAAATCTATATCAACGAAGAATGTAAACCAATCAGGAAGCCACATATGCAGATGAACACAACAGTAAAAGAAATTGTGAAAGGTGAAATACAAAAGTTGTTGGATGTTGGATTCATATACCCCATACTAGATAGTCAATGGATGTCATCTATTATAATTTTTCCAAAGAATAATGGGAGATGGAGAATCTGTGTAGATTACAGGGAGCTAAATTCAACCACAAAGAAATATCACTTCCCATTTCCCTTCATTGATCAAGTGTTTGATACTATGGCTAGTAAAAAGTACTCTTTTCTTGATGGATATAGTGGCTATAATCAAATACAGATTACACCAAAGGACCAAGATAATACTACCTTCACATGTACATAGGGGACATGCATATTTAGATCTACCATTTGGATTCTGTAATACATGTGCTACATTCCAGAGGGAAATCTTGAGTATCTTTTTTGATTTGACAAATGATAGCATGAAAGTCTATATGGATGACTTCACCGTACATGGCAACACTTTTGAAGAAGATATGCAAAATATGGATAAGGTCTTGAAAATATGCAAGAATCACAATTTATCCTTGAGTAATGAGAAATGCTACATGATGATGTCAAAATGTATAGTATTGGGGCACTACCTTTCCTCAGAAGAAATTCAATTTGGTCCAACAAAGGTTTCTATCATAGTCAACTTAATAACACCAAGGAAACAAAAAGATGTTAGAAGCTTCTTAGACCATGCTGGGTATTACAAATTTCATACAAGACTTCAACAAAATTACAATGCCACTTTTTACATTGTTAGGAAAGGATGCTGATTTTATATGGATTGAACATTATGAAGGTGATTTTAAAACTTTGAAACATATTTTAACTACTTCTCTTAAGGACATAAATGGAACATGCATTTTCACATCCACACAGATGCATCAGATCATGCTAGTGGAGTTTTCCTAGGACAAAAAGATGGAATTCTGAATTATACAATATACAATGTTAGTAATAACTTTCAACATCAAGAATTAAACTACATCGTAATAGAAAATGAGTTCTTGGAAGTTGTATATGTTATAAACAAATTTAGACACTCAATCAATAGATATCCAATGTTTATTCACATTGATAATGCTGTAATCAAATATCTGATAAAAAACTAGTAGTAAGAAGCAAAATCATAAGGTGGTTTCTACTTTTGCAAGAATTCGATGTCACCATAGTGAACAAACTTGACAAGGATAATGTGGTAGAGTATTTTCTTTCAATGATGGATACCAATAGTGAAGAGCAAGTAATTGATGATTCCTTTCGAGATAAGCACTTATTTTCTATTTATACAAAAACACCCTAGTATGCAGACACAACTGAATTTTTGGTCTCAGGTATAACACCTCCACATTACTTATACTTTGAGAAAAAATATATAGTTGAAATGAGTTTACCTTTTTCTTGGATATATGGATTTATATTTCATACAGGAAATGATTAAATAACAAGAAGGTGTATAGATGATGAGCTGATATTTGATGTCCTCAGAGCCTACCATAATGAACCTTGTGGAGGGAACTTTGCTGCAAAGAGAAAAACACAAAAGGTGTTGACTATTGGCTATTATTCGCCAACATTGGCTAAGGATGCAACACTATCCACCAAGAGATGTGATAAATGCAAGAGAATGGGAAATCCCACTAAATATGATGAGATTCCATTGCAGCCTCATTTGGTCTTACAACCTTTTGATAAGTGGGGCTTATATTTTTTTAGTCCAATAGACTCTCCATCTTAGCAAAAGGAATATATCCTAGTCTACACAGATTACCTAACCAAGTGGACAAAGGTGAAGGCATTCCTAAACCAAACAAGTGAGAAAGTAGCCAAGTTACTATATTAGAACATCTTCACAAGCTATGGAGTCCCAAGGGATAATGTTACAGACCACGGTACACATTTTACTAATGATCTAATTTCTGATCTGGTTACAGAATATGAAATTAGACATAATAAGTCTACACCGTACCATCCCTAGTCTAATGGCCAAGTAGAGGTCACAAATAAAAAAATAGAAGACATATTGATAAAGACCATAACACTCCAAAGGAAAGCCTGGGAAGATAGGATTCTAGAAGCAGTATGGACATCCAACACAACATGGAAGACCATAAATGGATTCACACCATTGGAACTCTTGTATGGTAAGATTGTTGTTTTTCCAATTGAGTTTGAGCACAAAATTTTGAGGACTGCACTTGAGATAGGCATAGATCTATCAAAATATCAAAGAAAGATAATTATCCAACTCAATGAGTTAGATGATTTAAGAATACATGTATTACATAACATAGATTCTGTGCAAAAACAAAGAGTTAAATGGAATGATTGGTACATCAAGACAAGACAGTTCCAAGAAGGTGACTGGGCACTCTTGTTTGATTCAAAATACAAGGATCATATAGAGAAGATTAGAACAAGGTTTCTAAGCCCATATGAAATTGAGAAGATCATCCATAATGGAGCTGTAAAGCTCACTACCATAGATCTTGTGAGGTTTAAACCATTGGTGAATGGCCACAAGCTAAGATTGTGAAAAAATATTGTTGACAAAGGTTCATTCATGGAACTATTCAGAGGATGTCAAATAAGAATGGAAGAAATGACATCAGACATGACCTCATAGGTTGAGCTTGTTGGGTCACCTTCTGAGATTACAAAAAATTGAGGGTATGTTAGTAGCCTTGGTGTATTCAACTTGCTGAATATTCCAAGATCAAATACAAGTGTTGTGATCTACCCTTTTGGGTGATCAACAAAACTCTGCTAGCATATTTATTTTATGAAGTTCTTATTTTGTAGGGTTTGATGTCTAGTAATTACAAAAGGGTGTGATCTCCATCACCAGGATAGTATATAATGACAAAGAGTTTCACTTGGAGCTACATGAAACAAGCCTTTGTTTTTTCATTCACATTTGGAAGAACTCATGGTTGCATAACAAAGGTAAGGGATTCAAGCATGTGTGGGTGATGGAAAAGTGATGATTAACACCCCAACCGATTGGAGTTTCCTATATGGGAATTATCTATTTATAGTAAGGAACAACCAACACTAGTTCAACACACGTCTGCAGTGTTGCAGATAATTACATGTAGCCAAGACTCAAGTTTAAATAAGCATGCATAACCATCATTACAAATGAAAAATGAGATAAGCGACCTCATCTATCAATTCAATAAAGTATAATTAGGTTAATTATATTTAATTAAGAGTTATTCTGAGTTATCATGTATGTGTAACATTAAAATACCACTACCTTTGAAGCAATGATGTGTACACTTTACCTCCTCCACATAAGACAATGTTGTCACATCACTTTGCTTCATATGCTCCATATTGTCACATCTATTAATGATTGATTACCCGTAACCGTGTCACTTGTCCTCTTAGTAACAAAGTTTCAAAAAGATGAAAAACAATCAATAAAACTCATTTTGTACAAATTTATTTCAAAGTAGAATTATATTGTTACATATTAAACTTAGAGGAAGAATTGCATCCGCTATGGGAGGTGACTTGATAAGATGAGAGCCCAATGTGCACTTGACACTTTTAAGGAAACCTCAATTTTTTTAGTATTTTTACGATCATGGAAGGATGGATTATATCAACTAGTTTTAGGGATTTGATGAAGCAATCATGACAGAATTTTCTAACACACTCAGCAATGGAGAGGAAAGGAAGAAAGGATTAGCAATAAGGCTAAGTGATGAAATTATAACAGAAGTTACTGGTCTACCAGCTCAAGGAGAGCCATTTCTAGAAAAGGCCAATCCCAAAGCAATAAGGAGAGATTTCATAGATGATGATGATGAGCTCATCTCAAACAAAAAAGGTACATTTAGAACATCTCTTAAACCCTTATAGGCACAAGCTTCCACATTTTTTATTTAATACTTTAATTGTGAAGGGAGGTATTCTAGATTGAACAAAGTGCATTTCAAGTTGTTGAATCATCTAAAGAACAACCATCAAGTAAATATCCCAAACTTCTTGCATGAAATGTTGAAGAAAATGAGTCACAAAGTAAAAAGGGGTAGGGAAAAATCATCACATCATTGTCTTATTACCCCAGTGGTTAAAAAACCTTGCAAAGGGATCATCCACAAATAATATGGGAGGAATTTGTTAGAGTAAATAGTCTTGAAACTTTATTGGGATGTAGGGGAAATAAAAGGAGTAACATTAAGAGTTCTTTTGCACATATGACAGAGGTTGCACCATCCACCTCCCAACCTCAAGAAACCCTAACTTCTAAAGGTATTATTCCTACTAAAGAACACCATGTACCTATATCTCTAGAAATCATTTTCATAGATGAAACCATTTTGGAGTTATCCACTCATGAAACCTCCACTTGTATGGCCAAATAACAATATTCTCATTCAACTCCTACAAAACCTAGGTGATTCTATAGGATTAGAACAAAAAGGATAAAAATATCCATTCCAACACAGTCACAACCCATCTAAATACATAGTGATTTTGAAAATATAGAGGGAAACTTTGAGTCTCAACAATTTGAGACAGAGAAGGGAGATACTAATACTGCACTTCATGAGCCGGAATATCCTACACAACCCATGGAGGAACAAGTATCTTTAACTAATAACGAGGAAGTAATTCATGAAGTGAAAGTTCATAAAAAGAGACAAGAAGAATAGGAAGTTGAAGGAGGAAGTGAATACAAACAAATTCCTATAGTTGATGAACAAGTCATTGAACAACAAGAATAAGAACAAACACAAGAACAAATTCCTGTAGTTGTTGACCAAGTAATTGATCAAGTTGTTGAGCAAGCACAACATGATGGTGTGTAAGAAGAAAATTTCACACCATTGAAACCCCAAATTATTATTCATGAAATTATCAGGGAACTTGTAAAACCATCTTATAGTGAGATAGCAACACAAACTATGGGATAAGATACTAGCAATTTGATGCAGCAATTAGAGACCTACGTTAACAATCTCAAAGGAAAATGGGAAAAAGACAAATAATCCCTCATCTCTAAGCATAAGGAATAACTGAAGGACACAGATAAAGATATTAAGAGTTTGAAGAAGAAACAGGAAGAAACAGTCTAGGTAGCACATGAAATATTGAAATGCAAGCCCCCATCAAGTGTTTATGATACCTACTTGAAAGAAAATATGTTGCAACATAAACTTAGCTGCATTAATTATGACATGATATATGATATTAGATCAGCTAGGATATTATTTAATCTATATCAGAACAATAGACATGAAATCTAGAACTTTTTATGTGAGATTTATTTGCATAACTATGCCCTTCTATATGGCAAGGATTGGATCCCAATATTGTATATTGGGGATGTACAAGTTAAGGCCCTATGCTCTTATTTTTCAAATGAATTGGAAAAATCTAGGAAGATGGAAGTGTATAGACATTTAGAAAAGGTTCAACCATTTTTTATTAGAGACGAGGAAACTAATACAAATGTAATTCAAGAAGCATATGACAATTATATAGAAAAGAATGTGATAAAAAATAGAGTGTTGAAAATGAGGACAACAACCCACATAGAAATTAGAGAAATGATTAGGGAACATGGAGTTAAGGTTGTTACAACATGAAGAATCAGATGGGAAGAACTATCACCTGTACTACAAAGAAAGGAAATGCACTCATATCCCAACATAATTCCAACACTACGTAGGTTTAACACATACATGGAGATAACAAATGAATGTGGGGATCAGTGGTTTCCTATTAGTTATCACCCTCCAATATTCCACTTTCCAATCCCACCATGGAAAATTAATTTACCAGTTGATGTGAGGATCCAAGATAGAGTCAGAAGCATATTCATGAAGAATGGTGGCTATTTCTTATCAGAGGACAAGGGCACAAATACCCAAACTGATTTCAGGTGTGAATGTAGTTTTTAGCTGCAGAGATATGAAGCCCTTAAATGAGGACATTTAAGATATTAATCCCGGGGATGTGATGAGTTGTTTTAGTTACCTTTATAAACAACTCATCCTCTGTATTTTGATCAATCCATTGTAGTTATGTCCATGTATTTTCCAAGCACACTGTTGAACATTGTCATTACAACCTTGAACTTGTGGCATACTTACTGATTAATATAGTTATATATAGTTATCTTTATTTCATGGAAATTTGTGTTCATTTATTATTTTTATCTCAATAAGTTTTTTGAATGATGATATGTGTGATGTCACTCTTGGTTGTAAGTAATTTTTCATATGCAGTGAAGGAAATATTCGTAGAAACTCGTCTACAGCCAAATAACTTGTCCGTAATAACCTGTCCGTAGCCAAAGGAAATCATCTATAGAAAAGATCCCGCATTAGCAAGATCTTTCTAAAGACATGAATAATGAAACTCAAGTCTATACGAGCCATTAGATAAGTAATTACAATTGAACATGTAGAACTAGGAAACAAATCAACCTTTGATCTGGTTATTAATTGCAAACTAGAGAAGAGCTCATTAATTGAGTTAGCATGTGATTGAAGGAACTAATTGATTACATGAAATTTTTTTATGTGTTTGTTAGCTAAACACCTATTATGAGTTCCATAAAATGTGTTGAATCTCTCCCTATTCTGTTAAATATATTTCACTTATTCTATTGAAGATATTTCACTCAGTTTTTTAAAACTCCTTGTTGGAATTTTATTCTTCTCACATCTTGCTATAAACGAGAAGGAATAAAAGAAGGGATGGTGTTAGTAACAGATATTAATGGATTGATAGGTTCATAAATATTCATTCATTCATTAATAGTCTGATTCAGAAAGGATATTCCTTTGTTCCTTGATGTAATGTTTAAGAAAATTCAATAAATATCTAAGTTTTGTTCATTAGTTTCTAGTTGTAGAATTTAGGAGGGATTAACACCCAAGTCAGGGCCCACTTGTGGTTTGCTAAACCCATCAATTATTTTATTGTCTTGTCTCATTACATGTATATTTATCTAGGAACAATTTAATTTCTGATCTGCATTCTAAATCTATAGCTTTGTCTTAGTGATAGGATTTAGAAGCCATTCATTTTCAGTTCTAAGTTTTGTTTACTTTCAAGCATTGTTTTGAGAGTTATTTCTTTCCAAAATCTTAAATAACTGTAACTATGCATACAACAACAACACTATTTCAAGTTTACATCCTCTTATTTGATGATTAAATGATTGTAATTCAATAAAAAACATATTAATTTCCTTAAATTGATTTACACCACCATGGTGTGTCATGGCAGTTAATGGACCCCACAAAAATGTGAGTTTATGTAGAAGTTGTGTTTGCTGTCAATGTTTGTAGTAGACATGTTATGAAAAAGGATGGTAGATGAAGTATAGAAGCCATAATATATTTATATGGTAGTTTATAGACATGGTCTATCCCTTAGGGGGTATATGGAAGTCAATCTTGTAAGGCTAGTTTTTAGCAATTTTAGGTGGTAATGGTGAATAGATGGTATTGTACACATAAGATCTGAGATGAATTATATAAATCATGTGAATATTTTTTTTAAGTACAATACAACATGAATCAAGTGTTGAAGAATCTCTAAAGGTTATTTCATGTGGCGAGAAGGATATCACATGTTAACCTAGCTGACTGGGTTTAGGACATAGAAAGTTAGATATAGAGTTTAGTCTGTAAGACCAATAAATTATCTCTTAACCATGGTGTTTGGGTATTTAAGAGTGATCAAGGTTTAATTTTTTACCATTTACATGCATTAGAAGAATTATAATGGGTCAGTGTAGGTGTTGGATTGTCAAGCTCTCTTTACTGGTTTTCATGGTGTTAGGACAATTCTAGGTATGCTTAGTGAAAAGTTGTTCTTAGGAATTTATGCCATGAGTAATTATGTTACAAGCATATGGTTATGACCCCAAGGTCATGCAGTTTATGTTATTAATTTATTTTGTCATGAATACATGTTTTGATGAGTGGTTGAGCTTCATGTGTGAAGACTAAGTTTGTAGGTCACAAACCTAATAAGGGAATTTAGGCCTTAAGGGGGTTTTATGATATAAGTTGGAGTTATAGTGCTCGAAAAACATAGAGAAGGTTTTTATAGGTCATGTACTATGTGGTTGAATTGTTGATAGTTGTTGAATAAGTTGATGTAGGCCCAAGATAACTTGGCTTTGGAGAAAGGGCAATTAGAGTGCATTAGGTCTCTATGTGTCCTAATGAAGGAATAAGAATTATAGATTCTATTTCCGACCTATATTGGTTGTGAGAAAGATTTGCAAGATGATTTTTAAGTTTTTATAATGATATATGATCTATGATGGTGACTAAAGTGTCTTGTGTTCATGAGACTTGTATATAAGAAAATTCTTAGTGACCTATTTGTTGTTAGTTGAAGTGTAGTGTTGAGCGAGAAAGAAGGTAGTTTGTAAAGAGAATAATATATTTCTGACCATAAAAGAGAGGGTAGAGATTATGTCATGAGGATCTAAGCGGTCTTATACTATTAAAGAGATAGATCATTTTACCTAATCTTTTTGGTGAAGAATTCCTTGAGTGAAGAAGCCTAGAAAGGCAGTTTTGGAGAAGAGAGAAGAAAAGAGAAAAAAGAGTGTCATCATCAATTGTTGCAGAAAAATTCTATAGGTGAAAAAAAATCAAGTGGCTGAGTTGGTGGTGAGTCATTTAGGGAATTGTAGATTCATTTTGGAGTTGGTTCTTCAATAAATTTAGGGGTTAGTGCTCCTTGTAGGGTTGGTGCTCTACTAAACTATTAGGGGTTAGTACTCCTTGTTGGGTTAGTGCTCAACTCAATTTGATTCATTTTTTTTATAGGAAAAGGTGTCTAAGATGTGCTTTATTTGGTTTTCTTCCCCTTGAGGTTTTACCACTTATATCTAGTGTTTATATGTTCTTATATTCATTTTCTCACGTGTATAGTTGTAACAATGATTCGATAATTCATGTTGTTTAAGTTAAATTAGATGTGTTGAATGATAAAGACATAATTGAAGTAAACTAATTTTAAGGGCTCAATGGTTCACCCCCTCTCAGTGAGTGTTCTTCCAACAAAAATCTGAACCCCAATGGAAATAAATATCTTTCTTAAGCAGATGGGTGAATAAATGACACTTGTTTGTGAGCTTAGAGATGAATCTTCAAATCGCCTGAATTTTACCTTACAGGATGCTCAACTGTTTGAGGTTCTTAGGAGGAGGCATATCAGTGATAACAACTATTTTGGTAGGATTTAATTCAATTCCACATTGAGACACAATAAGACCCGATAATTTTCCTAAAATTACTCCAAAAACACACTTTTTAAAGAATTAAATAGACCTTGTAATCCCGGATCCATTTAAAGATGCGATGAAGGATCAACGAGTGCTCTGCTCTAGTATTAGAATTTATAAGGATATCATCCACATAATCCTCCATAATAGCATGTAACATGTCATGAAAGATGATAATCATGGCTCTTTGTTATGTTGTGCCTACATTCTTGAGGCCAAAAGGTATGGCTTGATAGAAAAAGGTGTCCCAAGGATTATTAAAAGAGGTTTTATGTTGAACCTCTTTTGTAATTTTGATTTGATTACATCCCAAGAATCCATCCATGAGGGATAATTTTATTTGTCTAGTTGTGGAATCAACAGTCATGTTGATGTTTGGAAGAAGAAAGTCATCCTTAGGACACAATCTATTGATCTCCTTGAAATATGTGCAAATTCGTATACCAACAAGCTTCTTTTAAATAGGAATAATGTTAGAGATCCATTCGGAATAATCAATAGGAATGATGAATCCCATTACTAATAATTATTCTAGATATTCTTTGACAAATAGAGCCACATGCGTATGCATTTTACGTAGTTTCTATTTGATTGGATTGGCTGATGCATACAAAAATAAAAGAAGGATCTAATCCGGGCATGTCATGACAAGACCAAACAAATACATCCAAAAGATCTCTAAGGAGTAGAGTAAAATATTTTTGTTCATGTGTTGAAAACTAAGCCCCAAGTTTGATGATTTTAGGTTCGTCCTCTATACCAATGTTGATATCAATAGTATCCTTAACAAGTAATTTTGATCCATCCTACATATGTGTAGGATAGGGAGGGAGATTGAGTTATTGCTCTACTAGCATCTAAACGAGATTTTAACCAATAGGCTGGTCACTTTTATTATCCTTTTTTGAATTTTCTATTTGTTTTGTCCACAAATGCCTCAAAGAGGTTTTAACTATAGGATTTGGATCTTTTATTTTTACAAGGATTTTTAGAATATATATTTCCTTTGTTCTCTTTTTTCTTTTGCTGACCACAAAAATCAACCTCCTCCCCATTATACATGTATGAATTGAGGACAATAGAGAAGCCTTTATTATGGTCACCACTAGGAATTTTCTCACGTAACCCCATAAATTCTCTAATTGCTTTGTCATTCTGAAATAAATCAATTGATATGTGTCATTGTTAGTCCTAGTTAATGATAGTCCAGGTTAATGAGGGAAGGTTGTACGAGGTCTAATTTAGGAATGAAAGGGGACATGGTTAAAATAGCCATGTCAGATAATAATATTATAGAGGCAAGATATTCATAGAGACTACAAAGGGACTTTGGTTTGCTATCATAATCCAAAGTGCTAGACTCATTCTTAGAAGAGGTGGCATCAACATTTATAGGCGGTTCTCCATATGGATGAATACCAACCCCATATTTCTCCATTTTCTTGTGTTCTGGAAGAGGTTACCATACACCTTGTTCATCTATGCCACATATATATCCTTTGTATCCAATAACATACATAATCTTGTTAGGGATGAAATATTCCAAGGATTGACAACACAAGGCCATATTTTTGTCAGGGGACTGGGATGTATAAGTGTTACGCATTTACTCATTTTCCAAAAGACCACCATGGATGAATTTGTCAATATTGCAAGATTCATGAGGTTTTTGCAGCTGAAATTTGGGCCTACCAGTTGTTTTGGGTGATAGGGGAGATTTTATACTATGAGGGCCTATTGGAGGTCATATTCTCCGCGACCAATATGAAGGAGTTTCAGTTTAGATTCCCATGTAGTAAATGGGGATATGGAGGTGGAGGCATCACTTTTGTGTGGGTGCAGTGTATTGGGATTGACATGAGAGGAAAGGACATCTGATTGAAGCTCAACATCTATTTCTATAGAAGGAAATTCATATAATGTGGGGTAATTTCCAAATAATGCTCTACAATGAACAAAGGGTTGCGGGTTCCCAATAACGGTAAGTTATTTCCCTTTATGATAGAGCTTAATACAATGGTGAAAGGTTGATGGGATGGCCTACATGGCATGGATCCATGGGTAATTAAGAGGAATATTGTAAGGAATCTTAAATTCAATGACATGGAACCGTGTTTCATGTGTGATAGTCCCAACTTCCATTGTAAGGTAATTGTGCCTGCTGATTTTTTCTCTACATTATCATATGCCTTAATGGTGATCACATTAGGCTATATCTCACAATTAGTGTGTCCCAATTGTTTAAAAATATTTATAGTGCATATATTAAGTCCAGATTCATTGTCCAAAATAACCCTCTTGATCTCTTTGTGAACAATTATCACTTTAATGTATAAGGGTAGGTTGTGTGTTTGATCATCTATTGGAATCTAGTTTTGGCTAAAAATGATTTTCTCATATGGGGTGAGTTATGCAACCAAGTGTTGGAAACCCAAAGTGTCAATGTCTATGGGAAATATTGACTCCTAAAGGGTCACAAAGGATATCCTTGTGAACAATAGATATCTAAAGAAGATCTTGGCAGTTGTCTTCTCAAATTTTTCTAAGATTGTAATGACCATCTAAAGGAGTAGATAGAGGAGGTCCTAGAATGATATGATAAGTACATCAGGTTGTAACGACACACTCTTGCATTTTATTTTTATGGTGTTTATTTGTTTTGTAGTTAGATGGACATAGCCAATGAGAGAGTCTAATGGATTGTTTACTTTGGAAATAGCGTGATTGGAAATTTTACCTTGTGAGGGTTGTCCTGTTAGTGTAGGTTATTATTTATCCTTTTATTTATTTATCAGGATAATTATTACACTTGTGTTAGCCCTAAACTTGTTGGGTTAGCTTGCTTATGTGTACTAGCTGTGTGGAGTTAGCTTACTAGTCTTCTAGAGTTAACTACCAGTATCAGTTAGTGGGAGTTCTTAATCACTGATTTAGGTATTAGTTGTAATTCCCTCCTCCTATATGTATATATTTCTTATTGAGTAATTCAAGTCATTGTATTTTAATGTATTGAACATTATGGATTATAAAGGATTTACATATATGGTATTTTAGATCTTATATTTTGCAAATCTAATGTGGTGTGCTATTATCATCTAATATCGTGGCTTGGAGCAATCTTCTTATTGTGACTTTTATGGTATCCGACCGATAGATGATGTAGACATCCATCTTCTCTCTTGTGGGGGATCTATTCTGGTGAAGCCCAGTGGTAGTTTTTCAGTGTTCGAGTAGTTTATTTTGGCAGCTCATATAGATCTGTGGTGTCACTCTACCCATTTAGCAGTATGGGAGGGTGTGGTGTTGATACTGATTCTTTGGGTTCCATGTCCTTTCCTTGTTATGTGTTGATAATGCTTATTTGGGTTTCTTGTCCTTACCTTATTACCTTGTATTTTCTTGGATCGTGGATCTCCTATTTATTTGGATCTCATGTCCTTGCCTTGTTTCCTTAGTTATTGTTCTTGGATCATGACACACCTATTTGTAGTAGTTGATCTTGCTTCTTCAAATTTTGTGTCCTTACCTTGTTACCTTGGTTTTTCTTGGATCGTGGCACTCTTATTTATTTGGATCTCATGTCCTTGCCTTGTTTCCTTGGTTGTTCTTGGATCATGGAACATCTATTTGTAGCAGTTGATCAAATTATGTTTGGTATTTTTTTTTGTAGTTTTGACATCACTCCATTAGCAATCTCCTTGCATGGAGCTATTCTGGTGAAGCCCGGTGTCAGTTTTTTTTAGTTCTATGATCAAGTAGTAGATTCAGACCATGGTACGCACCAAAATTCTTCAACATTGTACGCATTTTAAGATCCTAGCTTATGAGGATATCTTGTAGTGAGATTTTTCTATCTAATTTGTTATTACTGGTTTTGGGTAGCTTGTGGTGTGCAATTTTCCCAGGTATTATACGTGGGTATCTCATCAGGCCTTTTTTCCGGAACCCAATTTATTTTTCACCCACCTAAGCTATTCTTAGGGGAGGGTGCTAGTGTAGGTTATTATTTATCCTTTTATTTATTTATTAGGATAATTATTACACTTGTGTTAACCCTACACTTGTTGTGTTAGCTTGCTTAGGTGTACTATTTGTGTTGAGTTAGCTTCTCATTTATGTGGAGTTAGCTTACTAGTCTTTTGGAGTTAACTACCAATATCAGTTAGTGGGAGTTATTCACCACTGGTTTAGGTAGTAGTTGCACTTTCCTTCTCCTATATGTATATCTTTCTTATTGAGTAATTCAAGTCATTGTATTATAATGTATTGAACATTATGGATTATGATGGATTTCCAGATATGGTATTTTAGCTCTTTTGTTTCGCAAATATAATGTGGTGTGCTATTATCATCTGAGATCGCAACTTGGAACAATCTTCTTATTGTTACTTTCATGTCCTTGTTCTGGCTTCTTTTCCACTTTTTTATGATCGGGTAATGGTTATTTATAAATTCCCAATTGATTGTTAGATGTTTTGCTAGGTTCTTTTACATCAAACTTGATCTCTCCTCAGTGTAGTAGATCCTAAATGATTTTTTCAGTTTCATAATCTGTATTATGACATTTGACATGATGATATTCACAATATTCATGGTCTTTATACCATAATGGTTTAGTGCATCTTCGAAAAAGGGTGTATTGGTTGGAAACTTAAACATGTTGGTCAAATCTAGACGTTTTAGGATTGATGATAAAGACTCCATAAGTGGAGTGCACTCTCTGAATTTGAATTAATATTTAAGCGGTCCTTGTGATATGTTTTGAACCGCTTATACATGTTTGGAATTAGTGACTCCATCACCTATGATATTATTATTTTTTAAAGACCTTGAATTTTTCGGTAGGTTTTGGTTCATGGTAGTCTCTTTGAAAGAGCTTTAAAACCACTTTGGAAAGAAAATCCTTTTCAATGTTTCTACCCTTCTCTATAACTTCTTCAAATGTTCTTGTGTAATGCATTTACAAGTGGAAGGCACCAAATTCATGTAATTTTAGTATTAAAGATGCACGATGAAGATTAGGTTTCTACACATGTTGAAACCTAAAAAATAATCAAATAAGCGTAAAATCTCAACACTAAGTATATTTATGCAACCATGCTTTAGCTTACAATTTATTTTAATTATATACACAAAAAAAGTGTACAATGTTGCTAGAATAGTCAATATCTCACCATTTTTAAATTATAGGAAGAAATCACATTAATAAAATAAAATGATTAATTCTACATTGTGATAGTACACTAAATAAGTATAAAAACCCAAATATTGTTGGAGATAAGAGTAAAATCGCAACCTTGAGTATACCCATGTGCTATGTATCCATGCTTTCATTTACTGTTGAAATATTCAAAAGAGTATGTCTATAATGGCACTACATTATGGAGTGCACTACATATAATGACCTTCGTAGCTAACATAATGACAATTTGAAGGTATAAAACCTACTATCCTTGTATGAAGAATAACATCTTGCGAAATAACACATATTTTCATGAAGATCCACGACAAGAGATGCAACATAAAAACATAAAGGACTCTATACAAATTTTTTAGAACAACTCTTAAAATGGATTTTTCCTCTCTAGTTACAACTTTAGGTCCCATAAAGTGCTTGGTCTCATGAATCCTTCACTAATAAATTCCATCGATAACTATTCATTAATGTAATGTTGTGATATTTTAAGGAAATAAATGTTTATAAGTTGTTACCCGTAGGTCACAAAATTTCACTATATTCGATCACAAAGCATTTATTACCTATTCTTTTATATGCCTTAAAAGAACAAGGGTTGATTTTTAATATTTTTCAGGCCTACTACTCCACACAATCTAATTCAACATAGAACTCTCATCTAAGAGTCAAACTGAATATATAACCCAATAACACAAATTAATTGCATGATTTATGACATATAAACCTTATACTGATGTTGTATTCTTCAATACCTAACATTGCTACCACACTTAAGAAATATACCTTTTGTTGAACCCAACTTTATGAAATCCATTATAAAATCAAATTTCATAGTGGAAAATCATGTTCTATAATAAAAATGGCACAAATTTTAGATACATATATTGAAACAAGTACACCTTCCAACAAGATACTAAACAAAATGACATTGTTTTACTTCTTTTATAATAAAGTTGAATCATTCTTCATAACTAACCGATAAAAATGCCATTTTTTAGAGAGCATGAAACCTAAAAAATAAAACTACAGATCCTCAAAATGAAAAATACATGTAAATCACCAAAATATTGTCAAATATAAGAGACCTAGTTAAATCCATAGCTGATAGCCTCAAAGTTCAAATCTGACATGTTGCTTGCCTATATATGAGGTCCTCCCCTGGGGCCTTCTATATTATATGTGTACGTACCTTCACATCCATTATTACTAGGATCACCCATATTCCTTCTCATGGTCCTCTGTAATGCTATTAGGCTGGATAAAAAATATTCCCCATAAATACATCCACCTACAGGCACACTTCATAATTGTAGAATATTAGAAGATAAAACCACATAAATATAAAAAACAATTAAAACTATAATTAACACAAATTAAAACTCGGAATCAAACACTGTTGTGTGTCTCCTATTCCTTCCTATGAATTTTGCTAAATCTTTAGCTTCATTTTAATCTCTTTATATTCAAAGAAAATACATGTGCCTCATATAGAGAGGGCTTACACTAAAAATAAACTGTACCAAAAATAAACCATTGTTACAAAAATAGGGCATGCATAAAACAAAACGTACAAGATTTATTTATTTTTCTTAATATTAGGAACTAAACTAAAACAACTAAAAAGCTAAGTGCATGCATGAGATAAAATTATTGTTGGATTGCATGCATAAAAGTAAACTGAATGTTTTCCTAAAAATATATTGGGGTGAAATGATCATTTTCTAACACTCCCCTTAATTTTGACCTTCTACTTTTTTTTTAATTCTAGAGGTAAGTGAGCATTTCTAGAACTGGCATATTATTGATCATAAACACCCCAAAAAAATCTCAAATACTCAAATGCTTTTTTTCCCAAAGGCTTTGTAAAAATATATAAAACATGATCTTGATATCTGAACCATTCAAGACATATCTCTTTTTTGTTAACAAAATCCTTGATGAAATGATATATCGCTTCTCTATGTTTACTCCTCCTATGAAAACCTGATTTTTAGATGACGGTGTTAGATCTCAAATGTGCACTTGCACCTAAGTTATAGAAAACTCAAGATTTGAGATAACATGGGACTATCTCTAAGTTGTGGGACTTGAACCGAGAAAAACCTCCAGAAAAGGCCGGTTCCTCTACCTACTCCTAAAGATAAACTACTCCTAGGAAGTGAAATGTGACTAACTACTGATGCCAAGTGACCAGGGAGAAAAGAGAGAGTGCATGAAATGAAATCCTGAACTATGGAGGTGATAGCACCAAAAGAAGGGTTAAAGAGATTCCTGGTGAGTGAAAATGGAAGAAAAATGAAGTAGGGTAGGGAATACATATATGCCACAATACAAAACCACATTTAGATTCCCATCTTTAAGGAGCACAATAGATCTGGATCATGTAAAAGAACAAGGTATGTAAAATATATCTGCAAATGTAATAGAAGGAAACAATAACAACTCAACTTGAGATAGGGTAGAAATAGCCACAAAACATAAATTTTATTGCTCAAAAGGATGCATAATCCATTACAAAATAGATACAAGGGCAAGAAATATTTGTTGAATGGCCATATTCGAGGCCTGTAGCTCACAAAATGTTTTTGGAACAAATTTGACAAAGTTCCTCAACAATTATCAGAAAATCCCTCCAAAAAATGAGGGGGGCAATTACATTATATAGGAAAATTTGTCCACATACCCTACATTAAATCCCTGACAGGTAGTTGAACAACCTCAACTACCACCATCAATGTGTTGCTCGCAGGTGATATTTTCTAATGGCCCGTCTAACCTATTGTTCGGCTATCATATCCATGTTTGTCAGCTATCTAACCATTGAGCCGTATAAATTGAGTAGGTCATCTAACCTCATTTCCATCCAACTAGGGATGGTCGGATGACTGTATAACTATAAGGTCATACAATTCTGAAGTAATTACCAACTAGATGACCGTTAATTTTCAACTGTGGGTCATCCAACCAAGAGGTTTGGATGGACGTCTAACCTTCTTCCGTACAATTTGTCAGCAAACCACACGCCCAACCGAATGACCCGTCCAACTAAGCCGTCTCCTTTGTTTCATACGCCGTCCAACCAGGTTGGACAATCATCTAACCATCTCTACCATACATCAATCAATGGGAAAACCAACTTCCTTTCGTACTAGGGGTTGGACGTCGTCCATCCTGTCAATCATCTAACCCAACCGATAGACCTATAACCCATCCATCCTCTTTGTACATCTGCCACCTGACCAACCTAGTGGCCGTCTAACCTAGTGGACCAACCTGTGACCTGTCCAACTGTCGAGCCAATACCAAGCTACTCTTCTATGCCACGCTGCCATTCCAACCGCCGACCAACCCGACTAACCAACCTTGCCATCCATTCACCGTGCCTCACCAGCTCACCACGAGTTCAAACTAACTCGAGCAATCCAACTCATGAAATATATTTCTCTTTCAACCAGGGTTAAATTTGATGGTCGTCTAAACGTCACAAGATTATACTTCAAATTTGAATAGGTTATCTAAATTTAAAAGGGTATAAATTTGGGGATAATAATTTGGTGACCTCCAAGGGACATCTTGCTGCTAGATGGAGAGACCATCCATCTCTAAGCATCCATTGAACATGGAATTGGTATACACCCTAAACTATTATGTCATTAAAAACATTCCTCTGAATTACTGTATAGGTTGGTAATAATTTGGATCTGCCATAAAACCTTACCTAAAACTGAAAAGTGCAAAGGCAACAAAGGCACAACTATTTACAAACATGAAAGATCATACATGTCCTAAATGGAACATGTAGAGTGTGCACCATCACTTATCTAAAAGTAGACCTAAACTACTAACAAAGTAGTGTCCTGTAAGCACTTAGAGGAATGGAAACTAAACGATTATGTACAATGATGTAACAAACTATTTTAATGAGAATGCTTAAGATAAATCCTATTGATTGGCATTGGTAGTGCATAACCATCAAGATTAGTAAGCTCAAAATAATTTTCTTCCTTGCAATCTGTAATCATATACAAGTAACTCCAAATTAAATCAAAATTGGAGTGACTTCCTGGTTTCGCCTGATTATCATCCCACTTCAAGACCAAATCACCAACCTTGAAACTCCAAAATTTAGCCTTCTTATCAAACCATTTCTTAGTGGATTCTTGATGCATATCTAATTTAATCATCATAGAATTCCTCAGTTCTTCAAGCTCCATCAACTATGTAATTCTGATCTCCCTTTGATTTTTCCCTTCCAATTCCAACTGTTGGGCCATTTCAAGTGAAGGAAATTCCAATGACAAAGGCATCATTGCTTCTTTTCCATAAACCATCTTGTATGGTGAAGTACCTATTGCCTTTTTCATGGTGATCCTGATAGCCCAAAGAGAATTCCTCACCTTTGTGTGCCATTACCTATGATTGACATCCATTGTCCTTTTCATAATCCTAATCAGGTTCTTGTCAGTAGATTCTGCTAAACCATTACCTTGCAGGTAATAATTGGAGGAATTATTCAAATAAATAACAAACCTTAGACCCCAATAAAAAATTTCAGATCCTAGAAAATCATTTGCATGATAAGAAATTATGGTTTTTGGGCACCAAACCTTGCAAAAATCTCCTCAAGGAATTCAAGAATGACCGATTCAGTTGCTTCCTTCAATGGTATAACCTCAGTCCACCTAGTAAAATAATCTATAGTTGTTAGGACCCAGTTTTAGCTGACACCTGACAGAGGATTGATCATGCCAATAAAATATAAGCCCCATTGTGCAAAAGGATTATCTTCTTGAATTAGATGCAATGGAAGAGCTACCAATCTTTCTTTGCTAGTGAAAAAAGCACAATCCTTGCATTTTATGATCCATTCGTGACAATCAGCAAACAACGTGGGCCAGAAACATCCTACTCTCAGAATCTTCAATGGTGTGGCTTTGGATGAAAAATGACCACCAGATAAGCCACCATGAAATTATGTCAATATTTTCTCTGCTTGTTCTCCTTCAATGCACTTGAGCAAGACTACATTAATACATATTTTGAACAACATACCATCCACGAAAGTATAGGGAATGGACTGTAGCCTTAAACGTACTCTTTTTTTTTACTCAAACCAAAAGGGTATGTCCCTGTGGCTAAAAAAGAGATCATATCATTCATCTAACTATGAGAATTGGCTGTGTGTTCTTCATTATGATGAATTCCAACATCATGCAAAGGTTGGTTGTGAAGGAGTGAAGGAAGAAGACCTGGAAGGAATTCATGTGCATCGAATAGTTTGACTTCACCAAATTGTAGGAGTTGCGAGATTAAAGTAAGCATGCTTTGTAAAGCAATGTGCATGCATATGAGAGCTCAAGATTCAAAAATGGAGTAGAATGGAATTGCTTGGCTTGGCTTAGGCTTCTCATAGATCAAAGGAGGTGAGTACAAATAGGGAAGTGAATGGGTAACTCCCATGTAAGAGAATATTCCTCCATAATGGAGAAGAGGAGTTACTTTCCCAAATGGGAATGTAACTCCTATGACACACTTACACATATGAAAAATTCTATAAGAGAATCTATCATAACTAAGATGACACCTAGATCCATGTCCACCTAAGTGAGATGACTCACCTGGTGAGGTGGAATAACACTAAATAAGTGAAGAAAAATACCACCTACACCAACAACCCCCCTTCATCATAACTTAGGATGAGGTGGCAAGTCATAAATGAGAAATGGGTCCCGACACAAAGTCTTATGAGGTACCCACGTACAAGAAACTCTCAAAAAGTGGAGTAAAAGGAGAAAACCTAGTGGGAAAAACTACGCCCCAAAAGAGAGACAAGTCCACTCTCTAATCTAAGAAAGATACCAAGGACTAGTCCTAGCCACAGAGATGCCTGTAAAGGTACCCATGTACAAATCGGCTCTTAAAAAGAAGAAGAAGAGAGAAGAAGAGGGAGACTAAAGGAATGCAGAATGCTATGCCCTTAACCTATTGCTTGTATTAGGATATGAGTAGCCGACTTGTGGCTTACCATATCATTTATACTTTCTCATGCTTAATAGGTCAGCCTGGGTGATGGCCATAACATATGAATAGTATATATAGAGGATTGTAGGTAGTAGTTCATTATCATTTGAGCATTTGAGTCTTATTATATGGTTTGGAGGTTGCCCCCTCGAAGTGGCGAAGCTATTACAATTACATATTGAGATCATTATTCTGAAATATTGTGTTATTTGGTGTTATATTGCTGCTCATAATTTGAATTATACTAGTAATTTCATTACAAGTGGTATCAGAGCTGCGATCTAGGCCAAAATTAGGGCAAAACCCTAATTTTTTGTTTCCACAATATATTTTGAACCAGAGAAAAATGGTAGGATATATTTTTGCCAGAGTTGTGAAACATTTCAAGTAAGGTTCCCTGAAAATTTCAGACTTTTTTGATTTATTTTTCACAAGTTATTACAAATTTAGTGTTTTTCATAAAATTTCTTCCTAGGGTGCAAATTGTGGAATTTTTTCAAGTTCTTTACATTTTTAGAAATATTTGAAGAAAAATAGTATTAGTATCTTCTCTATGTTTTTTGCTGTTCACTCGAATCTGTATCGAAACCCTAAACCCTAAGGTCTGATATCATGGCGGGGCCTTCCACAAGAGTAAAAAAGAATTCGGTTACTCCGGGTAAAACCCTAGATAAAGATGAGATAGTGATTGAAGAGATGAATTCAAAAGGGGTAAATACATATTCCTCAGCACTATATTTTACTTCAGTTGATCATAAGGTGAGCCAACTTGAGTATGAGCTATGAAATGTACAACCTGAGATGGTCTCTAAAGGAGACATAACAAAAATCAATCATTAGTTGGATGATATCATGCAACATGTAAAGGGTAAACAGTATGGCCCAAATCCATCCCATATCAACCAAGGAGGCTCTTCAATTTCAAATCATGGACAAAATAACTATGTTGGATCACTTTTCTAGCCCAATCAGAATCCAATTTATTCGCAACCATGAAACATGATGCTGAAAGTGGATATGCGTAAATTTGATGGTAAAGATCCCCTGAATTGGATAGATCAAATGGAGAACTTCTTTGAGCTACATCAAACACCATCAGGACAAAAGGTGACTTTGGTATCCCTGTATCTTGAACCAGACCAATTCATTTGGTATCTATGGTTATGTGCTTAGAGGTAGAAGAATGGTCTCGGTGTCACTTGGACAATTTTTACCAAGGAGTTGCAATTGCACTATAGTTCCAGTGTTTCAGAGAACTAATTTAGTCAATTAGTAAAGTTACGAAAAATAGGATCAGTCAAAGGTTATGTGCATCAATTCCATAACCTATCCTTAAGGGAGGAGAATATACCAGAAGAGAATCTGAATGACCTATTTCTTGGGGGTCTTAAGGACCACATCGAGCATGAGGTACGTATGTTTAATCCACTCAAGCTTTCTGATTCTATTATCATGGCACGTTGAGTAGAGGAAAAATTTATTTGTAGTAGGAGGCTACCTTTCATTAACACCAAATACCGTAGTATCTCTTCCCCTTCATTTTCTAGGCTAATTAGATTGACTCCTCAACAAATGGAAGAAAAGAGAGAAAAAGGATTATTCTTTAGCTGTGATAGAAAATATGGAGCGGGACACAAATGTACTGAGAAGAAGTTGTTCTATATTGACAGAGGTAATGAGGATGATGAGGATGCTGAAATTATAGGAGAGGTTGAGGAATCAGTAGAAGAGGAAGTAGAGGATCACCAACCTACAATTTCTTGCCATGCATTGTTAGGTATTAGTACTCTTCAAACGCTCAAGGTTATTGGCTATCTCAAAAAATAGAAGGTGACAGTGTTGATTGACTTGGGGAGTACTCATAACTTCATAAATCATAAGTTAGTTTCCCGCCTCAATTGTTTTATTTACCCAGCTCCAGAAATGCAAGTTATGATTGCGGATGGTGGGACAATCAAGTGCACAAGAAAATTCCATAGTATCAAGCTTTCCATGGGAGACTACATGTTAGACTCACCAATGTTTGCTATTTCTATGGGAGGGGCAGATATTGTTTTGGGTGTCCAATGGGTCACAACCTTAGGTACTATAGAGATGAATTTCCAAGAATTGTTCATGTGATTTCATTCAAATGGAAGGAAAATACAATTGAATGGGATGGTAGCTAAGTCTCCATAGATTATTAGCTCTCATCAGATGCAGAAGGTTCTCAGAAAAGGAGTAGATGGATTTATAGCAAAGTTATTTTCCATAAAGTACAAAATACAAAGTCTTCAATGCCACCCGATCTTTAGAAGATTGTTGATGCTCACTCATCTATTTTTGATGTAATTATAAAGGGACTACCACCAGTTAGGGATCATGATCATGCCATTCATTTGATTCTAGGGATCCAAACACCTAACATCAAACCATATAGATACCCATATTCCCAGAAAAGTGAGATCGAGAAAATGGTTCAGGAAATGTTGAAGGCAGGTATCATCAGGCCTAGTCAGAGTGCCTATTCTTCCCCAGTGGTCATGGTACGTAAGAAGGATGAAACATGGAGGATGTGTCCAGATTACCAAGAACTAAAAAAGTATAACATCAAAGATAAGTTTCCTATTCCAGTAATTGATGATTTACTTGATGAATTGCATGGTGGTATTTATTTCACAAAATTAGATCTTTGTTTGGGGTACCATCAAATTAGAATAAAAGAGGAAGATGTTCATAAAACAGCTTTCAAGACTCATGAGGGCTATTATGAGTTTTTGGTAATGCTTTTTGGTCTTACAAATGTGCCTTCAACCTTTTAAAGCTTGATGAACACTATTTTCAAGCCATTTTAAAGAAAAGTTGTATTAGTTTTCTTTGATGACATATTGATTTACAATAAGACATGGGAAGAACAGTTACAACATGTAAATAAAGTTTTGGAAGTTTTGGAGAAACATACTCTCTATGTAAAGACATCTAAATGTTCTTTTGGTGTACAAGAGGTAGAGTACTTGTGTCACATTGTATCCCATGAAGGCATCAAAGTTGATATGTCGACATTAAAATTTTCCTTCGTAATTTCTATTTTATTATGTATGTATTAGGAATAGGATGTTGTTAAGTATGATTAGTAGTGTCGTTTGATAGAAGATAACAACGCCATCAGTATGGTGCTACCAGTAAAGTAGAGTATGGTAACAGTCAAAGTACAATAGGAATGTTGTGGTAAAAAGTAAATATTTGTCGTAAGTGGTCCGGTAATGTTAAAATGTCAAAGTTGGGGTAAGTAGAGAAATAGGGTCTACATGATTAGGAATTAGAAATATTATATTTGTAATAAGGACAAAGAGTGATGACATAAATATTTTGTGTATTTTATTTGTGGAAAATACTAAAAAGGTGGAACCCATGTGAGATGATAAGGTTTATCTTATCTTAGAAGATAAGCCTACATGTAAAGGCAAGAGTTTAGGCATGGAATATGATTGGCCGGAAGAGATTTCCTATCCTATCTTGGAGATAGGGTGGATAAGTCTGAATTCCTATAAATAAAGAGGTCACCTAACCTCATTTAGCATAGAGGGAAGTAGTGAGAAATATTGTATGAGTAAGTGTGTAAAGGAAGCTATCATTTTGAAGGTGTGTTAAAGAATCCATTGTGAAGTTTCTCCCACAGTTATTGTTGGAATCAAGTGGAGTTGGTAACACTTGGAGTAATTCATGGGTGAGATTGTAATAATTCCATGTTAATAATATACTTTAAAGTTGTATTTCATATTTGTCATCATTCTTTTTTTGTCATAGTATGTGGTATTCTTGTGTTATATTTGTTTTTGTGTTTCCAAATTACTACCACCAAACCAAAAGCTGTGCATTACTAAAATAATCATAGCATGAGGAGTTCCTAGTGAAATATTATCAGAGTGTCAGATTCGTGTTCACATTTTGGTTCCATTTCTGGGACCATTCCTTGTTGGTGGATTTTCTGGAGAGATATTCCCACTTAGTCATAAATCAATAGGAGGGTAACCTTGTTTTTATTGTGCCTAGTAGTTACCATGGTAAAGTCACTTTTTACCATGTATAGTATTTACCACAGTAACTTTACTTTTTACCGTGAATAGTATTTACCATAGTAACTTCATTTTTTATCGTGAATAGTGTTTACCCCAATAACTTCATTTTACCATAAATAGTGTTTACCATAGTAAAGTCATTTTTTTACCGTAGTAAGTAAAAGTAAATGTAAGATTACCGTGGTCATTCCTATTTTACTGTAGAAAGGTGTAAAGTCACTTTCTATGTTAGTGAGTCCAATTATTTGTGCACATAAGTCTTACTGATTGTACTTGTGAGTTGGTATTTCACTGTGGTTACATTTAAAAATGGGGAAGATTCCTGTTTTTTCAGCCCACTCTAATGAAGATGCTTCCTCTTTCATTCAAGAGTTTAAACAATCTTGCATTTGTAATAGCCTCATAAGAAGGGAACAATGGACTGAATTTTTTCCTACCTTTTTGGATGGTTCATCTCTTAGGTGGTTTGAAACACTAGGTGATAATGTGAAAAACTCATGGGATTTATTAACTGAAAGTTTTCTTGAAGAATTTGGTGAACAACAGAAATATGCATATCTCATGATCGATATCACAAAGCTATCCTAAGGAGAGAAGGAGAAGATAAGGGATTATCATGCTCGTGTTCTAGAGCTAAGGAGGAAGCTCGATGCCAAGATCCGGAAGGAAGGATTAGCGGATGGGTTGATGAATGACGTCGATAATCTCCTTTGTAAGCACTTCATTCTTGGGATGAAGCCAGAGATCAAACAATGAGTGAAGTATGACAACCCAGATACCATTGAATAAGAAAAGGAGATTGCAAGAAGGTAAGAAGAAAGCATGGAAGAAGAGCCTAAATAAATTGTTGCTAAGGTAGAGCCTACACCAACACCTTTGGTCCAGAATCCACAACCACTCTCGGTGAGTACAAATCTTTTCCCTAGTACATCTACTTAGTATGAAGATCTGCTCAAGAAGATGGGTCAGTTAACTATTAATCTTCTTTAAGAAAAGGAATTTAGTTCTTAGGGAGGAGATAGAGGTCCAAAAATAAATATAACTGAAGTTGTATGTTATGGTTGTCATAAAAAGGGTCATTATAAGTATAATTGTCCAGATAGAGCTTCTACATCTGGTACAAGAGATAATGATTAAGGAAAAGCACCTGTGAATTCTTTTGATGTAGTAGATAGGAGCATAAATAATGAAGCAGATGTGTTTGTAACAAAAAGAAAGAAAGAAAAAGATAACCAAGATGGAAATGATCCTAAGAAGATGAAAGGAGAAACTAGTAAGAAACATAGGAGAAGAAAGTTGGGTGTGTAGGATTTTCTAATTTCATAGGGGCAAGGACCATACTCCATCTTAGAAGATCTATCCAAAAGGCCTGCAAATATTGCATATGGTCAACTCTTGGCTATGTCTTCTGAGAAGAGGCGGGAGCTGCGAAGTGGACTCAATGCTCGACGAAGTAAGGAGGTTGAGGTACCTATTTTGGAGGTAGAGGCGGATCCCTATGCTCCATAAGCTGAGGTATTATGTAATGGTATTTCAATTCATGATGTCTTAGTTGATGGAGGTGCTGCAGTTAATGTAATGACTGAGTCTGTAATGAATATGTTGGGTTTAAAAATTGATCGCCTCTCAACACTTATGTTAAGGTCATTAAATAAGGGAAAAACTAAACCAGAAGGTGTTGTTTCAAATGTGGCAATATCTGTTATGGGTGTTGTATGTGTGGTAGATTTTCAAGTGATGAAAAATGGTACTGTTGTGTACCCAATGTTGTTGGGAAGGCCATGGCTAAGGAGAGTTCATGCAAGAAACTACTGGAATGAAGGCTCCATGACACTTGGATGTGGCAGAGAGAGGGTGAAGATAAATGTGATCCCTCAGCATCATAAGGCAGAAACTGTGGATTCAAGTTATGAAACTGATGATTGGACATCCTCTGATTACTCTAGTACCAGTGAAGTGGACACAGAATATGAAGAAAGTGAGGTTGATGTTTCGGTTATGGATATCCTTCCAGTCACACCGATTTATGAACCCATAAGATTATCTGAAGAAGAAATTGTAGATCGTCTCCAACAAATAAAGATTGGTGATGTTGTTGAAGAGTGAGAAGGAATCCTACCTCCAGCTCTTTCAAAGGGACATACACCTATTCACTTTTGATTACAAGGAAACTCCATCAAGTAAGTTGGGTAGAACATTCTATTGAGCTGGTAGATGGTGCTAAGCCCATAAAGCAAATGCCATATAGAATGAATCCTAATTTTTTCAAGACTGTAAAAGTAGAAATAGATAAGTTGCTTGATATAGGATTCATATTTGCTATGGAGAATTCAGAATGGGTTTCTCCCATTGTGATCTCAATAAAAAAGAATGGGAAACTACGCATTTGTGTTGATTATAGGAAGCTTAACAAGGCAAAAAAGAAGGATCATTACCCTCTTCCATTCTCAGATCAGATCTTGGACGAAGTAGCTGGCCAGGAGTGCTATAGTTTTGCTGATGGATATAGAGGATACAACCAAGTTCGTATAGCTGAGAAAGATCAACTGAAGACCACATTCACCACTCCTTGGGGAACGTTTGCTTATAGATTTATGCCTTTTGGGTTGTGTAATGCTCCGTCAATGTTCTAGGGCTTGATGAATAGGGTGTTTGAACCCTACATTGGGAACTTCATCAGAGTATTTCTGGATGATTTTTGTATCTATGGGAGCAAGATGGACCACCTGCACCAGATGGAGACAACATTTCAAAGGTTAGATGAAGCACAAGCCTCACTAAACCCTATAAAGTGCGTCTTTGGATGTTCTAAAGGCGTTTTGTTAGGGCATGTTGTATCCAGAGATGGTATTGGTACTGATCCTGATAAAGTTTCAAAAATCAAAGAGTTACCATTTCCTATAAATAAAAGTAAGTTGAGATCATTTTTAGGCCATGTGGGTTACTATATAAGGTTCATCAAGAATTTCTCAAATATTGCACAACCACTAACCCAGTTCTTGAAGAAGGATGTTACTTATGAACCAGGAAATAAGGCGCATGAAGATTTTGAACAACTGAAGGAAGCTTTAGTGTCTTCACCTGTTTTAAAGAATCTAGATTGGAGCAAGCCATTCATTGTGTATACTGATGCCTCAGATGCAGCACTAGGAAGTACTATGAGCCAAAAAGATGAAAATGGGAATGATCATCCAGTTTACTTTGGGAGCAGACAAATGAGCAGTGCTAAGGTAAATTATATTGTAACTGAAAAGGAGGCTCTAGCTATCATTTTTGCTGTAAAGAAGTTTAGAAATTACTTGCTAGGGCAGAAATTTATAGTTGTAATAGACCATTAGGCTCTAAAATATATTGTAAATAAGCCTAACACATCAGGGAGGATAGCAAGATGGATAATTTTGCTACAAGAATTTGAATTTGATATTAGAGATAGGCCAGGAAAAAAACATGCCAATGCAGATGCACTCTCTCGAGCCTATGATGGTTTAGGTTCATTTTTTGATGATGATTATTTCTTAGATGCAACATTTTTATCCCTTGACACAATCCCTAGTGAATACATAGATATTTGGAATTATCTGAATGAATTCAAGTTTCTTGATGGTGCCAATGCAAAGACTAAGAGGAAGATTACTCAAGCCAGTCATCCATATTCTATTCTACATGGAGTATTATTTCGAATAGAACCTGATGGACAGTACAAGAGGGCAGTTGGACGTGATCAAGGGAAGGAGCTGATAGAAGAATTCCACAATGGTACATGTGGAGGAAACTTCTCTGGACAACTTACATCAAGAAGGATCTTGGATGCAGGTTATCACTGGCCCACTCTTTTTAGAGATTGTTATAATTATTGTAAGACATGTGATATTTGTCAAACACATGGTAACCATAAGACTTCATCAGCTCCATTATGCCCTATTCTTCCACTTGGCCCCTTTGAAAAGTGGGGAATAGATATTGTAGGTCCACTTCTAACTACCCCACGCCAAAATAAGTATATTGTAGTTGCCACATGATTATTTAACCAAGTGGGTTGAAGCTAGGCCATTGAAAACAACTTCCATGGATGAAGTGGCAAGGTTCATATATGAACGCATTATCACCAAATTTGGTTGTCCATTAGAAATTGTAACAGATCAAGGAAGCCACTTCATTAATGAGGTGGTAGAAGCCCTAGTCAACAAGTTTTCTATTAAGCACAGGAAGGCAACAACATACAAGCCAAGCACAAATGGATAGGTGGAACGAAAAAATTTTGTGTTGTGTCAAATTCTAGCAAAAGATACAGCCTTGTAGGTACATAAGTGGGATAAAGGATTCATGCAACATTGTGGGCATATAGGGCAACATCAAAGTCAGCAACAGGATACTCCCCATTTCAGTTGGCTTATGGCATTGATCCAGTTCTTCCTATTGAGTTTGATATTCCCACTGTGAGAGTTATGAAAAATGAAAGGATGGATGAAAGTGATTCAGTAAAAGAAAGGTTGGTACATCTTCATTTGCTAGAGGAAATGAGGGAAATAGTGAAGGATACAAGCTATAAGAAGAAAATGAAGCAGAAGGAATACTTTGATCAAAAGATTCGTTGGTCCCCATTTCATGTGAATGACTTGGTTCTAGTATATGATTCCAGATACAAAAAAAGAAGGTAGAGAAAATTTCTTCCCAAATGGATGGGGCCCTACAAAATAGCAGATGTGCATGAAAATGGTACATATCGACTGGAGGAATTGGATGGCACTCCCATTATAAAATGGGTCAACCACGACAAGTTAAAGATTTTCCAAGCACCAGAATAGTCTACTCCGAGGACGGAGTAGAAGCTAGGAAGGGGGAAAATGTTGACATTAAATTTTTCCTCCATAATTTCTATTTTATTATGTATGTATTAGGAATAGGATGTTGTTAAGTATGATTAGTAGTAGTGTCTGATAGAAGATAACAACGCCATTAGTACGGTGCTACCAATAAAGTAGAGTATGGTAACAATCAAAGTACAATAGGAATGTTGTGCTAAAAAGTAAATATTTGTCGTAAGTGGTCCGGTAATGTTAAAATGTTAAAGTTGGGGTAAGTAGAGAAGTAGGGTCTACATGATTAGGAATTAGAAATATTATATTTGTAATAAGGACAAAGAGTGATGACATAAATATTTTGTGTATTTTATTTGTGGAAAAGACTAAAAAGGTGGAACCCATGTGAGATGATAAGGTTTATTTTATCTTAGAAGATAAGCCTACATGTAAAGGCAAGAGTTTAGGCATGGAATATGATTGGCCGGAAGAGATTTCCTATCCTATCTTAGAGATAGGGTGGATAATCCTGAATTCCTATAAATAAAGAGGTCACCTTCCCTCATTTAGCATAGAGGGAAGTAGTGAGAAATATTGTATGAGTAAGTGTGTAAAGGAAGCCATCATTTTGAAGGTGTGTTAAAGAATCCATTGTGAAGTTTCTCCCACAGTTATTGTTGGAATCAAGTGGAGTTGGTAACACTTGGAGTAATTCATGGGTGAGATTGTAATAATTCCATGTTAATAATATATTTTACAGTTGTATTTTAGATTTTTCATCATTATTTTTTTTTCATAGTCTGTGGTATTCTTATGTTATGTTTGTTGTTGTGTTTCTAGATTACTACCACCAAACCAAAAGTTGTGCATTACTAAAATAATCATAGCACGAGGAGTTCCCATGAAGGTGAAATATTATTAGAGTTCCAGATTCATGTTCACAGAACCTCAGAAGATCAAAGCTATGGTGGAATGACCAATGAAGGATGCCTTCCATTGGACAGACTTAGCCACTAAATCCTTTGAGCAGCTGAAGGAAGCCTTGTACAGCACCCCAGTTTTGGCTACTCCCAACTTCTAAAAAACCTTCATTGTTGAATGTGACGCATCAGGATCAGGATTGGGAGTAGTTCTAATGTAAGAAGGAATACCAATTGCATTTGAGAGTCACTAATTCAAAGGAAAAGATTTGCTCAAACCAGTCTATGAGAAAGAAATGATGGCTATTCTTCATGCAGTTAAGCAATGGAGGCCCTATCTCATGGGTAGACACTTCAAGGTAAAAACTGATCATGATAGTCTCAAATACTTTTTGGAGCAAAGGTTATCATTTGAGGAACAAGAAAAGTGGGTAACAAAAATGTTGGGTTATGATTTTGAAATCATATACAAAATGGGTATAGAAAATGTAGTAGCTGATGCATTGTCCAGAAGGGATACATCCACTAGATGCCTTACTATGTGGAATGTCCATGTTGACAGCCGATTGGGGTGGATGAAGCAAGATTGGAATGGGATCAAGACAAGGATACACAATATCTAATACAGAATATCAAGCAAGGATCTATGACATCTAAACAATTTGAGTGGAAAGGTAATGCCCTATGGTACAAGGACAAGTTATACTTGAGTAAAGATTCTGAGTTGAAGCATAAGATTCTTGCAGAGCTACATGCCTCACCTGTTAGAGGAAACTTTGGGTTTTTTGAAGATATATCATAGAATAAAAAGAGAATTCTTTTGGGAAGGACTCAAGGGGGATGTACAAAAGTTTGTATTAGATTGTTTAGTGTGCCAATAGAATAAAGGGGAAACAATTAAGACACTAGGTCTGTTGCAAACCCTTACCAATTCCTAGCCAGAGATGGGAGGAGGTCTCCATGTATTTCATCACCGGATTGCCTTGTTCAAAGGGTAAGAATGTTATTTTCGTGATTGTGGATAGGCTCACAAAATATGCCCATTTTGTGCCCTATCACATCCATTTGCAGCTAGGACAATTACAGCTATTTTTTTGGATATAGTTCAAAGGCTACATGGAACCCCAAAGATAATTGTAAGTGATCGTGATCCTATTTTCACAAGTAATTTTTGGATGGAATTATTTTCATGTTTGGGTACTTAGCTAGCTCACAGTTCATCTTATCATCCTCAAACTGATGGGAAAATGGAAGTGGTCAACAAATACTTAAAGGGGTATCTACGTTGTTTTGTATCAGATAAGCAGGAAAGATAGATTAAATGGCTACCACTTGCAGAATGGTGGTATAACACATATTTTCATACCTCTTCTCAAATGACCCCATTTTTAGCATTATATGGTTACCATCCACCTTTTATCACTTCCTCCTTGAGGGTGTAAACTAAGGTCAGAGATGTTGAGGAACACATTCAACATCAACAACAGGTTTTGGCTAGTTTTGAAGGAGAATTTAGCATTAACACAAAACAGGATGAAACAACAAGGAAATCAACATCGTAGTGAAATACATTTTGAAATTGGTGATTGGGTTTTTGTACGTCTCCATCCTTATAAACAGATGTCTCTAAAGAAATAGAAAAAGGACAACAAACTTGCTCCTAAATAATATGGCCCTTATCAGGTTCTACAGAAAATTGACATTGTTGCTTATAAACTAGAGTTTCCTCCATCTTCACACATACACCTAGTATTCCATGTTTCATGCCTGAAGAAGGTTATTGGACAGAAATTTGAAACCCAGACAGAGTTACCAGAACTTGACAAGGAAGGAAGAATCATTTTGGAGCCAGAGAAGATTCTACAAACACATACTAAGAGGCTGAGAACTAAAGACATTAAGTAATATCTGATCAAGTGGAAGAATCTGAGCATAGAAGATGCTACGTAGGAGGATGAAGGTTTTCTACAGCAACATCCAGGATTATTCAACGTTGAGGATAACGTTGGTTTGAAGGGGAAGGGCATGTTACGCCCTTAACCTATTGCTTGTATTAGGATATGATTAGCCGACTTGTGGCTTACCATATCATTTTATTATATCATTTATACTTTCTCATGCTTAATAGGTCGGCCTAGGTGATGGCCATAACATATGAATAGTATATATAGAGGATTGTAGGTAGTAGAACTTTCATTATCATTTGAGCATTTGAGTCTTATTATATGGTTTGGAGGTTGCCCCCTCGAAGTGGTGAAGCTATTACAATTACATATTGAGATCATTATTATGAAATATTGTGTTGTTTGGTGTTATATTGCTACTCATAATCTGAATTATACTAGTAATTTCATTACATAGAAGATGCCATGGACGGATCAGAAATCTGCAACTCTAAGAAGTCTCCCAGAAGAATGTTGATGATGATATCCTCTGCCTCTGGACTAAAGAAGAGCCATCCACACCGAACTATGTGCCTACCCTTAGAAAGGAGATAAATGACATGTTGGAAGTCTTCCCACTCCACAAAGGAAACCGAAGGCAGCAACACGAAGAACTCTGAGTCTGGTCCAGGAAAGTGTGACGTAGGTCTAGTAAGTGAGTGCAAAGGAACCTAAGGTAATGTCACAACTGCAGAACTATCAGAGTATGAAGGGTGAACACCTATAGAAAGGATTTCCAACTGATGTGAAGGAAACAAAACATTTTCCACAATAGAAAATGGATCCACAAGCAAGGGTGGATCAATGAAGGTCTCCAGAAAATTGGAAGTGGTAAGAGTCCGAGAAGGGGAACTCCTAACAACAGAGATGATGAAATCCTTTGAAATACTTATAGATGGATGAGGAACCTGTAGTACATCACAAGAATACTTTTTGAAAATATGACTAAGGTCAGGAAGATACTCGTCCCAAGGGCTCAACAAATAGAAGAGTGATGTCTGATAGGTATGAGTCGTCCAATGAAGGTAAAGGAGTGGAAGGGCCCTCACACACTAAAGGTGGAAAAGAGGTGGGTGTCGTGACTGTATGAGGTTGAGTAAGAGACTGATTGATATCTGATGAGATGTGAGAAGTGTCAACACTCTCTGGAATAGTGAGAGGAGGAGGAGAGTCCTCTGTAGTACTCTCGACATCAGAAATGGGTGTAAAATCCTCGTCATCAGAAGTAGAACCAAGAGAGTTTGTGTCAGTGGAACTGTTATCACACGAATAAGAAGAGGAGACCACTAAATCATCAACAACAACAACGTAGACAATATGTGAAGGGTCTCTATAGAGGGACTGAAGAATGCTCCAGACATGGTGGGGAGTATCTGAGTCTGCCACATGAAATTAGAGAGATCTGGAGACATGCATCATCAAGTGATCAAAAACATGGTGTCAAGTGTCAAGGAAGTCCTCCAGATGACGATGATCAGTGGGTGCAGGAAATGACCCAAGTAAGAAGGGTGAAAGACCCTCATGAGTGAAGTAACATTCCATGGAAGCACGCCAAACTGAATAGTTCCCTCTCCTGGTGAGAAGTGGCGGAGGCTTAAAGTAATCATATGATGCTCAAGTCTAGAAATATCTCCCTCTATGATGTGAAAGAAAGAAGTGCAAGGTGTACAAAAGCAAGACATCAGACTCGGCTGATAATGCGTCTACGTGTAGTATAAGGCCCAAGAGTACTAGTGAATCCCCTAGAATGTGGCACTTTATAAATTAGTGAATTTACAAAATTGACATTGTCATCATATAATGTGTGAAAAATCATGCAACTTTTACTAAAGAAGCACTCAAAAGCGAGCAGCGAGTCAAAAGTTATAGCAAAAATATAATTCCCGCAACTAATGGAAAATGCCAATGAACTTTGTAAACTGATTAAAAAAGTTTCCGAAATGGGTCCAAAGGGTATCGTGTGGGTACTCATTGGAAATGGCATCAAATTTTAAGAAGGGTTTGTTTTTCTTGTGAAGGGGGATTAGCCTCCTACCAACCCCGGACCTCACCCTCCGTCTTTGACATGTGTAGGAAGGGCATTAATACAAGAAAAATTAGAGCTTTAAAATTATTACAATGCCAAAAGTGAATGTTTTTCCTCAGAACATTAAAAAATAAGGGATTGTTTTGACCACCAAACAATGTCTAAAAGGGAGCCAAACTATGGTTCAAGGCATTAGGACCGAGCTAACTTTGTTGCAAGTTGGGAGGTGGTTGTTGACCGAGACGAGTTGTATTACACAAAATTTCCACGGTCTAGCAAAGATCCCATGAGCAACTAAGTGGTGCACATGGAAAAACACAATGCAGGGGTTGAAGGAGTGACTCAAGGATGAGTTGAAATAGTCACTGCGTGCAATGCAAATTGACTTGATAGGGTGTGCCATTTGAGTGCAAGCTGGACTAGAGATGCCACGTAGTTGTAACCGCTTACCAGGAAGGAATCCGCATAGGGCAGAGTTGAAACTGTAGTGAGAGTGTTCATAGGGAAGATTCCCTTCGAAGAGAAAAGTAATGGGTACCAGAGATTCTCGAGCAATGAAGACCGAGATAGCACTTTCAAAGAATGAATCCTCCTCAAACTAGTCAAGATGAAACCATGACAAAGACCAGGAGGCCCAAACAGATGAATGGAGGGAACATCAAGAAGTGGAAGGCCAAGTGTGTAAAACACGAGCTCCCAAGTAAATGACACACTGTCAATTCAAACACAGGGATCCGATTATGCAATCACGAGCCGTAGTAGAGTAGAGCACCAACCGAAAGGAGTGTAGGCCCAACGATCCAATTGGTAGATCAATGCAAAAACCGGTCATGCAAAGGTAAAACCCATGTTGTGTAGACTGAATGTAGGTACAGTGAAGAAAGAGCATGTAATCTCAAAACCAAACCATAGTCCAAGTCAACTTCAAGGAAAATGAACTCGGTGAATTGGGTAATGTACGAACCAAAAAAATGAGTGCACAGGTCAAAAAGCAAGTGCAGACCGAGCTCTAATGCAAAACAAATTCACAGACCTAGTGAAAATCGATTCAAGATCAAGTCCAACAAGCAAAAAATTAATGAATGAATGATGGGGAAGTTGTGAAATGATGTCGAGATTAATGCACAAGTTGTCTGGATGCATACGAGTCACCAAGAACCATGCACGAGAAAAACAAAAAATGAGCCTTTGAATCTAAAATTGTGCCTGAGTAGCGAGTTCACTAACAAACCACTAAAAATAAACATAATAATCTTGAAATATGCAAGTAGAGCACATGTAAAAGAGATAGCTTACACAAACAACTACATGGTGGAGAAACGATGGTGAGAAATTCGATTTGAGTCCCCTCAACTCTGATACCATGAAGGAGTGAAGGACGAAGACTTGGAAGGAATTTATGTGCATCAAATAGTTGCACTTCACCAAATTGTAGGAGTTTCGAGATTAAAGCAAGCACGCTTTGTAAAGCAATGTGCATGCATATGAGAGCTCAAGATTAAAAAATGGAGTAGAATGGAATTGCTTGTTTTGGCTTAGGCTTCTCATAGATCAAAGGAGGTGAGTACAAATAGGGAAGTGAATGGGTAACTCCCATGTAAGAGAATATTCCTCCATAATGGAGAAGAGGAGTTACTTTCCCAAATGGGAATGTAACTCCTATGACACACTTACACATATGACAGATTCTTTAAGAGAATATGTCATAACTAAGATGACACCTAGATCCATGTCCACCTAAGTGAGATGACTCACTTGGTGAGGAGGAATAACACTAAATAAGTGAATAAAAATACCACCTACACCAATAGGTTGTTCATGAAGGATGTCTCTTTATCACCTTGAGCATTTGAAGAAAATTTCTCACATAATCCTCTCCCTCTTACTAGTTTTGTAGCATTGATAGTCACATCGTATTCGATTATCTTTGTAACCCATCCAGATCTTTTCTAATTAATATCTGCCCCATAATTAAATCTCTCACATTATAATTTGAGACCAAACCTTGATGTGATTGGAGGATAGCATGCTCTTGAACTTCTTTAGAGATCTCATAATGGAAAACACCTATTTTTCAATGTGGATTTACTTTAATTCATATTCCTTTATTATTTGACTAAATAAGGCCACTAGCTGTTCTATTCCTTCATCATTTTGTTGTGTTAAAAGAACAACTATACTGGTGTCAACTCCATATGCATACAAAATAAAATCTTTACCATAGTTAGGATTAATCAATGTAGGAGCATGAGTAATTTCCTTCTTGATTTTCTCAAAAATTTCCTCCCCTTCGGCTATCAATTTAAAATATGCATGCTTCTTTATCATTAAGGTGATGGGCTTGATAAGTCCTACAAAATTATGAATAAATATCCTAACAACATTAATCTTTCCCAAAAGGATTACAAGGATTTTTTATGAGTAGGCAATGAGAGAGAGAGAGAGATGATGGTTGAAATTCTATCCAGATCAATAGCAATGCCATCTTTTAAAAAAATATGCCCCAAAATCTTACCCCTAGAAACAAAAAAATTACACTTTTTTAGATTTAGAGACACCCCAAACTCTATACGCCTCTCAAAAAACTTCTCCAAATGGTTGATGTGATCCTTGCTTTGGTTTGAGAAAATGGTGATATCATCAAAGTAAACAAGGATGCACTTATTAATGTAGCCTTTGAAAGAAATATCCATTGCTCTATGAAACATGGTACCTACATTTGACAAGAGAAAGCGCATCTTTTGATAGGCATATGTACCCCATTTTGTTGTAAATGCAGTTTTGAGCTGATCTTCTTCCCCAAACTTGATTTGATTAAAACCTAAATATCTTTCCAACATAGAAAAGCTTTCTTCCCCTATAACAATTTGCAAAATCTTCTCTATAGAGGGAAAAGGGTAGTGATCCTTTAGGGAAATTTTATTTAAGTCACGAAAATCAACACAAATTCTGATTTCCATGTTCGTTTTCCTGACTGGGACCAACTTGGCCACCCAGGTAGAGTATTTGATTAGAAAGATTATTTTGGCTTCAATGAGTTCAGATAACTCCTTCCTCATGAGGGGCTCTATTTTAGGGTTAACCTACCTTTGCTTCTTCCTTACCAGTTTCAAATTGGGATCAAAGTCTATAGAATATTGCACAATATTTTAATTAAATTCCTTCAAATGCTCATAATGCCAAGAAATTACATGACTAAATTTTTTTACACAAGGAAAAAAAGCTTGTTTCTCATTCTCATCACATACCTTTCCCAACAAAATATCTTTTCCTTATGCAATGGTGACTAATTGGAATTATTCTTGTTTGGATGCCATAGTCTTTTGAGTTCCTTTGAATTTATAATTTGAGCCAAAATGTTTCTCCAAAGTAACTAGACCCTTTGGCAACATGTTTTTCTTCAACTGACTAATCTACTCACCATAAATTTCATGCAAATCATATTGCATATTCAAAGAAAAATCAGCCTCATTTTGGATGAACTAAACAATTTTTTCATCCTTATCAAAAACTTTCCAGCTGGTTTCATTATTTGGAATTGATGGCCTAACCACCATTTTAATGTGTTGCACATTTCCCTTGTTCAAATCCTCAGCAAGTGAGAATTGTGATCCAAGTGCTGCCATTTAGTCTGCTTATTTGTTTAACTTCCTTGGTATCACCAAAAAATTAAGAACATCAAAGATCTCCAAAAAATCCCAAAATCTATGCTTATAAGATTTCAATATCTTATTTTTTATAGCACACTTTCTTGTGACCTAGAGAATTACCAATTTTGTATCCTTGAAAATCTGCACCATTTTATTTTTTTTCCTTTTAGTACTCAACAAGCCATGGAATGATGCTTCGTATACTGCCACATTTTTGGAAAATGAAAACTGTAACCTATGGGAAAAGAATTTTTTTTCCTCCTTAGGTGAAATCAACACAACACCTGATCCAACTCCATTCCTTCTCCTAGAACAATCAATGAACATTTTCCATAATCCTGAGGCATCTTCTCCTCTTTGTTTCAGCATGTTGGGAAAGGAAACTTCTTCTTCAAGAACACACTAAGTACCTAGACCTGTTTCATAGGCTTTAAGTTCTTCATCATAGTGATCAAAATTATTATCTCTTTTAGCCCATTCATCTAGCAATCGGTCGGGCATGGGAGGAGGAGTAAATTCTTCTGAAACTGAATCTTGTTCCTGATTTTCTAGGATTAGACAACTTTCTTGGATAGGGGTGGGGGCATATGACTCAATATGATATGAAAATATAGGCTCAACTTGTATAGTAAATTTGGTATCATATCTAGTTCTCAAAAGCATGTGAGTCCAATATGAAGAAAAATAACCACCCACTTTGGAAGTAAAATCCCTTAACAAACAAATGAAAAACATTGGAGGCAAGTCAATGATTGGTATATCATGAGTTATGGTTAGGATTGGGTAGAAATTAAGGATTAATTTCATATCTTTAATGACTTCCAAGATTTTAACTGTTGAGCCATCAAGATGCAAGACACTTTTAGCAACAGGGTTGTACTCTAGACCTAAGACATCAAAAAATTTCTTTGGCATAATTGAGGTACTAACACCTGAATCTATCATGAAATTATGGACTAAGTGGTCACCCATGATCAAAAACATATAAAATGGTGGGGTAATCATGAATTTACTTATTTGTTTCTCCTTTGAATGGAAAATATTAACAGCAGAAGGCACCTTTTGCATTACTAGGTCAGCAAGGGGAAGCTTCTTCAAAGCTTCACATAAGAGGTCTCTTTGTGATGGTATAACCAAAGCATCCCACATTATTACATTGACATTCGTCCTCTTAATTTTCTCCACAATGTTGAAGGGGAGAGCCATATATTTCTATAATTGTGGTACAATGTTATCCTTCCTTTGCTACTGTAATGCTGGAACAACCCCTTTTAGTTGGGAAGCTACCTCCTTGCTAGGAGCTTCAGATGCTTTAATTTTTCTCCTATCAACCTTCTTTTCCTTGTTAACACTGTTTCCCTAATTAGAGGAGGATGATGTTGTGATTACAACATTATTTTCTTGGACCTAGTATTATTGATAACCATATGATTTAAGGCACAAAAATATTTAGCTCCAAAGAACATAAGATTTACATCCCGATTAGCCTCTTGAGATCCTTCCACATTATGATTGGGTTATTCTACCAATGGATCCTACTAATTGGAGGAATTCTGAATCATAAAAACCTAAACATGCAATTCCCTTTCACAAATTAACTGATTATGTGGCAGATTGCAAGGGAAATACCATTCTATTTCCTAAATGACATTATTTTGCACAGGTACTAGCGCTTGACAAGAGCTAACAACAGGAGATGGATGAGAAGAGGTTATTGGTACAAGTGGAAGAGAGACATTCTAAGCATGCCACCTGTTATTCTGCTAATTTTTTCCATACCTTTGATTTTGTTGATTTTTGTAAGGATGATAACTTTGATTGAAACCTTGGTTCGAAGACTGCCCCTGATTCAAATAACTTCTATATGACTGGGCCTATTTCTTCTCCAACGATATAATCTTGTTAGAAAAATTATTTATCAAGGATTTTATGTCTTCATCCTCCTTTTGTTGTGTGGGAGAGTAGGATGTAGATTTGGTAGGATGGGTTTTTTTCTTAGAAATGGGGGCAATGGAATGTTGAGCTACTTGGGGTATCTCAGGGTACAATGGCATATGTGGCCTAGGCACTAACTTACCAGTTTGGATCAAACAATATTCAGTCCTAATGGTCAGAACATATGCACTAGAAAATGTTGTACCACCCATAGATTGAATCATAACAACAATATCAGACTTTGATGCCTTTAAAAAATAAAGGAATGCACCTTCAGAATCTGGTCTTACTAGGATTGGAATCCTCTCCCAAGTCTTCTGAAATATGAAATTGAAATCTGACATGAGCTCATTGGGAGCCCTCTTTATATTTGTTAGTTGCTCGAGCAAGGAAAGATTAACTTCCTTCTCTCCAAATTGATTGCAGAGATATGTCCCAAGTTTGATCTAATTATTAATTGACCCTGCTGATGGAGTCCCAAACCATTGCAAAGCTCTACCATTGAATGAAGAGGCCAAAAACCTAATAGCTACATCCTATTCAACAATTTGATAAATAACATAGAAATTCACAATGTCTTGGATATGTTCTATAGGAGTATTCTAATTCTTTCTAGTGAAGAAAGGGACACTCTTAAGAGAAGATGCTAGGATGGGATTCTTGGCATTGAGGGAAAGAGGATTGGTGCCAGTAAAATTTGTAAATCCCAAATTCTGTTGTGCTGCCATTGTAATAGGTTTAAGAACTCTAGTTGCCTACAAGAAAAACCTACCCAGAGGTGGAAAGGAGAGAGTCATGTTCAGTGGTGAGGGTGACCCTTGAATATTTCTTTATCTTCTTCCCTTTCCAGGTGATAATTGAAGATACTCAAAAGCTCCCTCCTTTATGTTTTGGACATTGTCTGAATTTTTCTCATGAACCTAGGCACTGACACTGATGAAACTATTAATTTGAAATATGGAGTCTCTAGATGTGTCACAAAAAGCCTCCAAAGGCTAGAAATCACTAATTCACACGCCAAAACTTAGCAATGATGAAGTTATATACCATACAAGATCTGACCTCAAGTAGTCCCACTGGGCATGCCAAAACTGTTGGAGCTCAAATGTGCACCCACACCCAAATAATAGAAAACTTGATATTTGAGACAATATGGGACTATCTCTAATCTGTGGGACTTGAACTGATACATATCTTCACAGAAGTCTTGTTCCTCTTCCTACTCCTAATGCAAAAATACTCATAGGAAGTGAAATGTAACTAACTGTTGATGCCAAATGACTAGGGAGAAAGAGAGAGTGCATGCAATGAAATCCTAAACTATGGAGGTGATAGCACCAAAAGAAGGGTTGGACAGATTCTTGATGAGTGAAAATGGAAGCAAAATGAAGCAAGGAAGGGAAGGAAAATATGCCATAGTCCAAAACTACATTCAGATTCCCATCTTTGTGGAGCACAACAAATTTGGACCACGTAAAAGAACAAGGTATGCACAATATATCTACAAATGTAATAGAAGGCTAGAAAATAAAATAAACTCAAGCTAGGGTAGGAATAGCTACAAAAAATAAATTTTATTGCTCAAAAGGTTACACAATCCGTTACAAAGTAGATACAAGGCAAGAAATATTTGTTGAATGGCTAGATTCGAGGCCTATAGCTCATAAAAAGTTTCTGGAACAAATTTGATAGAGTTCCTCTAAAATTATCATAAAATACCCCTAAAAATGAGGGGACAATCACATTATATAGGAAAAATTTTCCACATACCCTACATTAAATCCATGATAGGTAGTTGAACAACCTAAACTGCTTCCGTCAATGTGTTGCTCACAGGTGATATTTTCTGATGGCCTGTCTAACCTATTGGTCGGTTATCATATCTAGGTTGGTTGACCGTCTAACCATTGAGCCGTAAAATTGAGCAGGCCATCCAACCTCCTTGTTATCCAACTAGGGATGGTCAGACGTCTATCTAACTACAAGATCATACAATTTTGAAGCAATCGACAACTAGACGACAATTGATTTTACACTATGGGTTGGCTAACCTTCTTTCATACAATCTGTCAGCGAACCGCATGCCCAACCAAATGACCTATCCAATTGAGCCACCTCCTTTATTCTATATGCTTCCCAACTAGGTTGGGTTGATGTCTGACTGTCTCTACCAGACACAGACCAATGGGCCAACCAACTACCTTATGTACCAGGGGTTGGACACCATCCAACTTGTCAACTGTCCAACCCAGTCAACATACCTACAATCTTTCCATCCTCTCCATACATCTACCACTTGACCAACTTGGTGGCATTCTAACCCACTTGACCAACCTGTGACCCATCCAACCAAAAAGGGTTGGACGACCGTCTAACTGCTCAGTTGACACCAAACTACTCTTCTTTGCCATGCTACTCTTCTAACCGCCGACCAACCCAACTCAAAAACCTAGCCATCTAACTTAGTTGTCCATTCGCCATGACTCCCCAACTCGCCATGAGTTAAGACCAACTCGAGTGAGACAACTCATGTACTATCTTTCTCTTCCAACCAGGGTTAAATTTGACGACTGTCTGGACGTCACAAGCCCATACTTCAAATTTGAATAGGTTATCTAAATTTTCAAGGGTAAAAATTGGGTATAACATACGTTATTGTTTATTTGTCACAAAAATTTGTGTAGCTTATTTCTGATTCTACCTCAAATATTTTAGTGTTCTCCTCATCCAAACAAGCTGACATGCTACTCCTATGATTGCTACATACTTTTATTATGCTGAAGAAAGAGTGACTATGGGTTGCTTCTTGATTCCCACAAAACTACTCCTTTTCCAAAGTGAAAAACATAGCCGGATATGCTTTTACCGTCATCTATATTGCCAACATACTAACTATCTATATAGCCCATAAGTTTGAAGTCAACAGATGTTAAATACAAGATTCCTTGATTTTTAGTTCCACATATATACTTTAAAATTATTTTTCTAGCCTACCAATGTGAGTCTTTAGGTGATTCCATGAACCTTGAGATGAAGCTCACACCATACACAAAATCAAGCCTTATAGTCATCAAATACATGAGACTTCTAACTAATTTTTTAAACAATTTTGGATCCAAAAATGATCCGATGTCTTCTAAGTTGTGTAATTTCAGCCCTATTAAAAATGGTGTTGGTTTTGGCTTGCAATTCAACATGTTAAATATTTTCAAGATGTCATTATCATATTTTTTTTGTGAAATAAAAATTCAAGCTTCTGATTGTTGAAATTTAATACCCAAAATATAGTTCATGAGACCTAGATCAATCATCTCAAATTATTTCTTCATGGTTGAATTAAATGAATGTATGGATAGATCTCTAGTAATGATTAAATCATCCACATATAAACATATAATAAGAATATTACCATGTTCATTTATCTTTATGTATAGAGTAGGCTCATTATTGCGCCTACTAAATCCATTCTGAAGAAAATAAGAATCAATCCTATTGTGCCACGCACTAAGAGCTTTCTTTAGTCTATAGAATAATTTTCTCGATTTGTACACCTTTTCTTCATGACCTCCAATCTTATAATTTTTTGGTTTTTTCACATATACTTACTCTTCAAGAAATCCATTCAAGAATGTTGTTTTTATATCCATCTTATATACTGGCCATTTGTTTTGAGATGTAATTGCTAATAATATTATTACATTGTCCAAATGTGCTACTTGAGAAAACTTTTCATTATAATCTACTCCATATTGCTGAGTGAACAATCTTGCAACCAATCTTGCTTTATGCTCATGCACTTTTCCATATGCACTATACTTTGTCTGTGTAGACCTATTTCAATCATATCACATCCTTTTATTTAGGAATATCTACCAACTCCCATGTCTGATTTTTCTCTATGGAATTTATCTCATTATTTATGGCTTGAGACCAAATTTCTTCACTCAGTGCTTCTTTAAAAGACATTGGATATGCAACTTAAGAAAATAATACAAAACTGAAAAAGAGCTATATGCATTATCATTATAATTAACTTCATATAACCCACCAAGACTCCTTATTTTTCACTGCAATGGACTATCCGATGATGGACATGTTTGAGATGAATTGTCTTGTTAAAGGAGTTATTTTTGGTATTCTTTGTGAAGTTTCTTGCATAGATGAAATTTATTGTAACCTTGCATACCTTCCAGCTATTGATGGAGGTGTAGCTTGTGATACAACTTGAGGTGCATGTTCATGAGTGGAATAGGGTATAATACCCTTGAGGTGCTTTCTCTTCATCTTCCATATCATCTTTAGGAATAACTACTACTATAACGGATCTTTTTCTATACTTTCATCCCGTGCCTCATTTGCAATAAATTACACATCTCTGCTGATTATGAAATTTCTTGTGACTGGATTGAAAATTTTGAAGTATTTTGTATTCTCTACATATCCAAAGAAATAAAATTTTATCATTTTTTGTGTAATTTCTTCCTTAGCTCATTAAGCACATGTGCACATGCCACATAACCAAATATTTTAAAATGAAAAACATTGTTTTATGTGAGTCCAAGCCTACTGAGGAACCATGTTTTGAGAATTTTTTGTTGGAAATATGTTTAAAATGAAATTTTTTGTATTGCTTCTACCCAATACTCATTTAGAAGATGCTTTCCCTTCATCATATTTATGGCCATCTCCATTATGGTTCTATTCTTCCTCTCTGCCGCACCATTTTTTTGAGGTGTGTACCCATTAGTGAATTTCTTCTGGATACTATGTTCATTTTAAAAAATTAGAAATATACTCACCTCCTCTATTTTTCATCATAACTTTGATGTAGTATATGCTTTACTTCTCCACTATAGTCTTGAGCTACAAAAAGATATAAAATGCACCTGATTTTTGTCTCAAAAAGTACATCCATGTATTTATGGTATAGTCATCTTTGAATATGAGAAAATATGAAAAACCTCGTATTGAAGGTGTTTGCATTTGTCCACATAAATATGAATGAATAATTTCAATTTGTGCATGTGCTCTTATTAATTTGCAAACTGGAAAAGTCTCTCTATGTTGTTTTCTCAAAATACATCCTTTACAAATCCTTTATGGTTTTTGAATTAAAGGAAAACCTTTCACCATGTTTTTCTTATGTAATAAATTCAACTCTCCAAAATTTTAATTCCCAAATCTGAGATACCAAATCCATGATTCATCTTTTATAATTGAATGAAATAGCCGATTGAGTTTCTTTAGTGTAGACACAAAATTATGTACTTGGGGACATTTCTAGGTCCTAAATACATACTAGCATTCATATGATTGCTAAGAAAGAAAAATGGTAATTCATGACTGTCTTTGTTTCTTAAATTTTCTATCTTATCTTGCACACCCTACAACCCAGTTAATACTTTACTTGTTTATCTTTTGTGTCTTTGGACACTAGCACCTAACCAAGATGCCAACACCTAGGTGCCCTCATCCCCTCTGGGTGTACCTGACCGCTGTCCACATTTCTATCTCTTTTTGAGTCTCTTTTAACTTTTAGGCATATTATTTTCTTATGGGTTCACCTTCTAGTTGTCAATTACGAAATTAAAACAAGGGAATCATATAAATACATAGGTATGTGACTAAAAAAATGGACCAAGCTCTAAACATCATTGCTATCACCTAAGCTCGCACTCAAAAGGCACCTAAAACACTTCAAAGCATCCATTTTTTGATTCAATCAAGAGATAAGGGACTACATTTTTCTGCATATACAACATAGGAAGGGGAAGTTAATTTTTCCATCCACACACTCTATTTACATTACTATATATAGCTAGGCCATTATCAAGTGCACTCGGACAAGGGCATCCTAGGGCACGATTCTTACACACACTCACCAGAAATACATGTATTTTAAGATATAGTGCATCAATCAGTTGTAAGATCACTTTGTTGGGTGACCATCAGGGTAACTTTGAATCCCCATATTACATCTTTCTTTTTCTGATTTGATGTGGTATTGTGGGTCTTGCAGGTGAGTATTTGTTTTACAAGTTACAAATACCTCGGTGATCATATTGTGACACATAGGTGATCAACATAGAATGTTTATGACACTTGTGTGACACAATGAAGATCAAGTTTTTACCATTTTCGTGGTGACAAGTTCCCAATAGAGGTTGTCAGTGCCCAGGTGCCCCTGTCTTTCCGTGGGCACCCATGTCCAGCATGTTTCATGACCTACAAAATTTATTTCGAGCATTGATGACACAAATCACTTCTTATTCAATAGTTTTCCTAGTATTCATTAGTCTCGAATCAAGTGTAAATCAACTAAGTCCATTCCTCTCTCTTGTGCACTTAGGATTTCATATTTTATTAACTTATTGCTTGTGTCAAATCTATATTTTAGCATCTATTATCATACGTGACTCTATAATTATGGTTTTAGAAAGTTTATTTTTGTCAAATCATTTAGCATTGTTTTTGGCTATCCCAAAGATGAACTTTATGTTTTTAGATTTGTGTTGCATGTTTCTAGAGTTGTGCTCTCTATTTACAAAGCTATGTTTTATGTTTCTCGGGATGTTTTATATTCTTTTTGAGTTGTGCACTATATTTCTATAGCTATGTTGTATGTTTATAGAGTTATGTTGTATCTTTTATAAGTTTTTCTCTATATTTTTGGAGCTATGTTATATCTTTCTGGAGTTAGGCTGTGAATTTTCTACTTTGAGGGTAGCTTCAGGCTATGTATTATTTAGCTCACACATAGCTTGATCTGATTTTATTTTTATACCTAGTTATAATCCCAGGGGAAAAATTCTATGGCTTGTAATTTACACTTTAGCAATCAACTAAGTACTTGGAGCTTGATTCATGATCACACATTCATTGTGTTCAATGTAAACTCTATATCCCTTTTATATTATTTTACAAATGCTCATTAAATTATGTTGTAAACCTACAACATAATATACATCATGAATAATATTTTTCTCACCAATTTTGTTTAGAACATTGATTATTCCTTTACCAATTACAATTACTCTATTATTTTTTCCAAGAGTAACATCAGTCTTCACTGACTCATCCAAAATGGAAAATAAATCCAAGTTTAATGACATATGATTGTTATAACCAAAATCCAAATACCAAAAATCACGGGGACTCTCTTGAGAAATATTACATTCAATAGGAAATGTAGAATGTATTACTTCAACAATCCTTGTGCATGTAATAAACATTTGAGGATTATTTTATAACTCCCAACTTGATTATGATCATACTATTTTTTCATGTATTTATAAAAATACTACCCATATTTCTTATAATAGTGTCACTATACATGAGACGTATCATGGCTCCAACCAAAAGAGTGATCTTGAATCTTTCCTCTTCCTCTTTGATTTTTAGGACCACCATTTCATCCTCTACATAAACGTCTTCCCCCACCTCTGGGGATGAACCTACCTCTACCTCTACCACGACTTGCTGAAGTTTGAGATGAATAATCTTGTTCTAAATCTATATGTGACCTGTTTAACCTTTTCTCATGGTTGATCAAAGATGCATGTAACTCATGAATTGAAATATGACTCAAACCATTAGTTTCTTCTATGGCTACAACTAAAGAACCAAATTTTAAAGGTAGACTCCCAAGAATATTTTCAATAATTATTCTATCATACAATGTTTCTCCATGAGATTTAATATGATTTATTAGTCCAACTGCATAAGTAAATAGTGACTCTACAAATTTTGAATATTTAATATAAATATTCTCAAAATATCTTCTAAGTAATTGTAGTTTAGCAGTTTTAAATTTTTCCTTACCTTGAAATGCAACTTGGAGAGTGTCCCATGCTAATTTTTCTTGATTGGTTGTTGCCACTCTAGGAAGAATACTTTAACGTATAGCTTGATGTATGTAGAAGATATATTTTATATATTTATTTCTCTATTCCTTCAAGAGATCCTTCTCTTCTTGTGAGAGTGCATTTTATGCTACTAGATCTACTGGTTTTGTGTAACCATTTTCAAAATTCTCCCAAACATCCTAGGATCTAAACAATGCCTTCATTTTTAGAAACCAATAATCATAATTTTTACCTGTGAATTGAGGATTTTAAGGGCTTGAAATAGATATGTATGATGTGGAATCCATTAATTTGGGGCCAGCTAAAAACAATGCACTGTTACCAATTTGTAGAATATTAGAAGATAAAACAATATAAAAAATAAAACTGTAATTAACACAGAAATTAAAACTCTGAATCAACAATGTTATGCATCTCTTATTCCTTCCTCTGAATTTTCCTAAATCTTCAAATTCTATTTAATCTCTCTATATTCAAATAAAATACATGCACATCATATATAGAGGGATTATAACTAAAAATAAATCATCCAAAAATAAATTATTGTTAAAAAGTAGGGTATGCATAAAAATGAACATGCAATATTAATGTTCTTTTCCTAATATTAGAAACTAAACTAAAATAACTAAAAATCTACGTGCATGCATGAGATAAATCTATTTTTTGACTGCACACATAAAAGTAAACCACTTGTTTTCCTTAAAAAAAATTGAAAAAATTATCAATTTTTAACAATAATCAATGAAAAATTGTATTAGATAAGGATACCTAACATAGGTACTTATGACATCAAGATTTTATTCTTGTAAGGAACAAAACTTTGGCTTCAACCCTCCAACAAAATCTTATCCTCCAAAAGTGCATCTACCACAACCAAGTAAAACATATAGGGTTTGTATACCTCAGAGATTTTTGCAATCCTCCGCTTAATATTTTCTTTGTTGCTACAAAATTATCAGGGAAAATTTTAGAGGTGAATATTCATAATTTGGAAAATATTAGGAATTCAAGAATTTGAAGTTAGTTATTTTTATAGCCATGGCAGTGCCTAGGTTTTGCACAAAAATTCCACAAACAATAATCTGTCCCATGCAAATAGCCAATGAATCTAGAATCCCAATGTGTATTTTTTATTGAATCGTCACATGATCAATAGGAAAAGATTTTAAAACATTCTTGGATCACCAATAAATCTACAAAACCTTTTTGGTCCTTTAGTGTCATTCGCCAACATGTATGGGAGTTTTTTTAGGAATTTGATTAAATTCACCACACATGTATACATAGAGGTAGATTGTAGAATCACTAAGCATTGATAAAAATTCAAAGGATTTCTAATATTTTCTGATTTACCAATTTGTGAATTTGCAAAGTAGTAGCCAAGGATTCAGTGAATCAACATATTGCAATTTTCTTACAAAAATCAAATAAGTCAATGTCTTTCCAACTACTCTGTTACAGTTTACATCCTACAAGTACTTAGTGCAGGTAAGTCTATTTAAAACCTATTTTCTATGCTTTATCATGTCGCATTGATTTATCTGATTTTGTAATTTATTTATGTCATTTTTTGATTTTACAGTATCGTGAATGTCATGACACTACAATGCCTTAGTCAATTTTCATCCCATGTCATGACAGGACTCAAGGAAATGGCAACTAAAAATGGAACCTTAGTAAAGAAAGCAATTCCAACCTCTTCTGGTACTCAAATTCAAAAAATAACATCTTATTTTGAGAAACCATCTAAGGAATCATGTCTTTCTCCAGCAGGACCAACAAAATTAAGGGATAATGATTGTATTCAAAATGAAACTTAGAATGGGTTCATTTATGATTTGATGACTGATGTTGTCAATGAAAAATGACAATGAAATGCCTCCTCTTGAAGACATTCCATTAAATGAATTTGATTTTGACATTTTACCACATGACCAATTGAATTTTGGATGTGAAACTTATGGCAATCAACGAAATTTAAATTCCACCATAAAAAATACTAAGGGGACACCTATTTATAGAAGAAAGAGAAAGGAAAGAAAATGGGTCTTGAAAAGGAGTCTCATGTTAGAGCGAGTTTCAAAGTATCCATTTATTGAACCTTTTGAAAATGATAATAAAGGTGAACCTCCCAAAGAATGCAAATGTATAATATTTATCTAGAAATTTGGCAGGGACAAGACAATGCAACTTAAATTAGATACTATTGAGAAGCATGTAGGAAAGATATATGAAAAGAAAACTATAGATGGCGTTAGAAAGAATGAACTCCCAGATGGAAAGCTGCGGATAATTGTTTGCATATTAGGTATGAAAAATAATTTGAGGATCACAAGAGAAAAAAAAGAATAGTTGCTGAGAATGGAGGGACAATTACCTCTCAATTCAACAAGGTCATTAAAACAGGTTTTGAGGTAAATCGGTTCAACTAGCTACTATTTTTCACATTTTGAAAAGAGATCTTCCTATATAAAAATTTCATGAACAAAAGAAGATGTTTTATTTTCTTGGTGTCCCACAATTTTCTCATTCTCACCGGTATGAAATTAGTGGTTTGGATCAGGAAAAATGTATAGCTATGGTGAAGAAAGAAGACTTGAAAGAGAAACTTAAGTTTGTACGATACACGTCTTTTACTATTGATGAGGTTACAATAGTAGATACTATTGCTTGAGTATGAATGCATGTTTATACTATTGAGAATCATGTGCATTAACCTCAATTAATTTTTATTCAAAAGATGAGTGAGAAATCTAATGCTGAAAACCTTTGTGAATTGGCGATAAGAAGTTTGAAGGAGATCGATGGCATAGATGATGCTACAATTGCATAAAAAATGGTATGTGTTGGGGAAGATGGGGAATCTGTAATGAAAATTCATCGCAATGGTCTCTGTGTAAGATGACAAACATATCATTTACCTTATATGATTTCCATTCATTGTATGGCTCATAGAATGAATCTAGCATACAAAATAGTCAACAAATTTAAAGCTATAGAAAAAGTTGATGAACTTGTTTGAGAGGTGCATATCTATTTCTGTCAAAGTCCTAAAAGGTTCATGGAATTCCAAATATTTATAGAAGGAATAAAAAATGGGCATAAAATATTAAAATATGTCGATACTAGGTGGATCTCATTGTATCAACCGGTTCATAGGGTGTACGACGAGTATCAATCCTTATTGGGAGTAATGTGGCAAAATCACATGGAAGTGGAAAAGGCTGAAGATTTGATACACCATTTGACTGATATAGAGAAATTACTGGTTTTATGTGGTCTCCTTACTATGTTGGATGAAATACATCTTTTAATTAAACAAGCCCAAGAAAGAACTATCTATATTGCTGATTTTTTTCTAGTTTGAGGAAACATCTTTTTTCTAGAAATAGAATATTTGTTTATCAATGACATTTATTTTTTAGGTAAAAATTTTGATGGATGGAATAATTTGATAAATATTGGAAATTCATGTATCTTTTTGAAGTTAAACTTGTTTGGGGAAGTATGTGCTTTTGTACGTTGATATGAGATACCAATGCACCTGTTTCAAGTAGTAGTCGGTAAGGTTGAGAAGGAAAATGTCACACAGACGTTGTTTGATAACATTGTATCATCAAAAAGGGTAAGGTTAAGAGAAATTAAAATTTCCCTACTATAATAAATAAGGTAACATTTTAGTAGGGATGTTTTACTTGAAGCAATGGCTTTAGTAAATCCTTTCTATTGGAATAGTGTCCAAAAGGAAATATTTTTGCAGGAAGACTACCACAAGAGATTGAATACATTGATTCAACATATTTGTAAGATTATTAATATAAATGGAATGAATATTCTAGGTATTTTAAGCAAGGATATTTTGATTGATCAATCCCATGAATTCAGCTCTACAATGATTGAGTAATTCAAATGTTTGGATAATCCCTTAGAGTGTGGATCAATAATCTGGCAATGGAAAAAATTGGGTTAGGTACTATTTTGCAGCAAACCATGTCTAATATTTTCTCATTGGTTGAGCTATGAAAAATAATAATTTTGGGTTTAGTTAAAGATGAGAGAATTTTTAGTTCCTTGACCTTTATAAAGTCAAAATTATGAAACAAGCTTGACAAAAATTTGGAAAATTGTTTGAGAATTATCACATCACGATACAAAGTGGATAAATTTCCTGATGAAAGGGATTTGGAAATATGAAAGTCGATTAATGAAAGGAGAGGGGATGATAACAATGCCATAAATACAATAGATAGCCCTATTGAAGACATGGATGGATCTATTGCACCGGTTTGTTGTAATCTAAGTCAGATAACTCGTCAAATAAATGATAGAGATGATACACAATCAATACATTAGAAGCTTCTATTCATAGATATGTGATATAGATGTTCATATAAAATATTCAAATAATCAGTACATTGTTCTAATATTATATTTTTCCTTATTTATACTTGATCAATGATGATAAACTTCAAAATACTTGAGAAATTATAGATATGCAAAGTTCTTAACTTCTTAATCTCTGAAAAAAAGAATACTCTCTTTTGCTTGATACTTGCTTGAATTTGGAATCCAAAATATCTATAATAGCTCAAATATTAGGTACTTGAGTATGAAAAATTTTCATCTTCTATTCGTAGATATGTGATATATATGTTCATATAATATATTTAAATAATTAGTACATTGTTCTGATAATATATTTCTCCTTATTTATACTTGATCAATGATGATAAACATCACAAAACTTGAGCAATTACAGATATGCAAATATTTTAACTTTTTAATATCTGAAAATAACAATACTCTCTTTTAATTGGTAATTTCTTAAATTTGGAATCCAAAATCTCTATAATAGCTTAAATATCAAGTGCTTAAGTATTAAAAGTTTTAGCTTCCATTCGTAGATATGTGATATACATGTTTATATAATATATTCAAATAATCAATATGTTGTTTTTTATTAAGGGTAAATGGTTGTTAATGGGACCATACCCTGTAGTACAAAAAAGTCTTAAAAGCCAAGATATACAATAAGAAAAAGGGGTTTTCTGATGAGTGGGGGTGACACACCAACAACAAGATCCTAAAAGAGGCATATTTAACAATAAGAAACAAGGGAGGGGTCGAATGCCTACATGAATCCCTACTATAGATAGAAACAATGATACAACAGTTACAAAAATGCATAAAAATAACTTTGAAATAAAACCACCAAACAACACATACCTATTTAAGAAAAGAATTGAAAACCTTTTGTGCATCCCTCATAACCTTATACAAACTAATGGTGGTATGTTGGGCGGGTCCTTGCTACTAAAAAAAATAGTCTTCTTCTTAAGTCTCTCACCTATAGAAGCTTCTTCCAGAATGCCACTCACTTCACAAGTCTGATGAGCTTCGATTTGAAAAAAATCCACTAGTGCTTTATGTAGGAAAAGTTGACTGATCTATTTGTCAACTACCTATTGTGCCCTCTCTTCTAGGGCACCAAGATGATTAGTGTGAGGCTCCAATTTTCCCTCAAGCTTAGAGATAGTAGTGGGGTCTAAATCCTCCTTAATTCCTTCATTAAGAAGGAAATTGACATTGTCTTTAATTCCTTTGATGGTGTTGGCCTGCTACCTCAATTGGTCTCTAATGTCAAAGGTAGCACAAGGGTCAGATTCACATTGGTTGATGTCCAATAATATTTTGGACACTACAATGTCTTTTCCTTTGGTGCTACTGCACAAAACCCTTTTAGCTTGGGGTTGGCATGAAGGGGGATATCTGAAGCTAGGGTTCTTTATTCTAACCCTGGGTTTTTGGGTAGGGGTGGGGCTAAGGGGTGAGTGGGATTGTTTACCACAATGTCCTGAAAATACTGATGAAGTAGGAAGATAGCCCTTGATGAAGAGGGAGGGCACAGAGATGAGATTGAACATCAAGAACATACTTCTCAAAAGAGTGTAGTATATAATATGAGAAAATAACCTTTGTAAAATTCCTGAAAATGGTTTAGAAACACCAAGTCATGAAGTGGCAAGGTTGTGTATCGGCCTTCCAAAGTGACATATATGAATACAAGTTTTGTAACATCTCTAAATGGGAGAGGAATAAAGGAGAAAAAAATACCATATTTCTCGATTGATAGATCTTCCTCTCCTTCCACAAAGCATTTCTCCTCTACATCCTTATCAAATTTATTCCTATAAAATTTGTTCCCCTCCATCCCTAGGTTAGTGATGAAGGAAATCATACTCTCAGAGTTGGTGAATTCCTTGATTTTGAAATTAATCACCCTGGCTTTCCAATTTCTTGCGAAAGTAACAAAGATACGCTTATCATTCCATCTTATTCTTTGCATGAAATCAGTAAAAACATCCACATCAAGAGCTCTCCACAATTCTGAGTTCTTCTTCCATGAGGGATCATAGATGGGTTACACCCGGGAGGGGGGTCCACCCATAATGCAATGACAAGTCTTGGACATATTCACAATGCCCTTCTCGCAGCTTACAAACATCCCCCTGAAAACACAATAGATGCCACTTAAGAGCCTAGGGTTAAGGTAAAGGACCCACAAAACTTGCAACAAAAGGAGACTGCACCCAACAAGATATGAAACTACCCAAAAGCCAATGCCTAAAAAACAAAAAACAAGGAAGAGAAGACTGTTTGAGAGAGATGATCCCCGAATGATTTGTGTACAGATCATTATTCCTCCACACATGTGAATCCTATGGACAAGATTTAAATGGAAGGACAGGTGGCCAAAGCTTCCTGGAATATGATGGTTTGAGAAACTTGAGGGATTGTGTCATGATCTATCCAAATTTTAAAATGAATTCTATTTATGCCTTCATTAACAAGTGCGTCAGAAGGACTATTACCCTCCCTATAGGTGTGGCCCAAACTAATGTTATTAAAACCTTTACATAGTTTTTTTGCCTCTTGAACAAACTCCCTTATGGTCCAGTTGGAGGGTTCAGTATTAGAGAGGTTTTTGATAATGTTCATAGAGTCCCCCTTGATCATTAGATTATTCACCTTGAAATCCATGGCTATTCTGATTCCCCAGAGAGTGGCGCGAGCCTCAACATAGTGATTTGATTGTATAACCATGGGCCCATCATAAGCTGCAATGAGATGACCTAGGTGATTTCTAATAAGAAAACCTCCACCTGCTACTCGAAGGTTACTCCAGGGTTATCCTTAGAGTCACCATAATCAATACATTGTTATGATAACATATTTTTCCTTATTTATACTCGATCAATGATGATAAACTTAAAAAAACTTGAGCATTTATAGATATGAAAAGTTCTTAACTTATTAACATTCGAAAAAATTAGTACTCTAGTTTACTTGGTAATTGCTTAAATTTGGAATCCAAAATATCTATAATAGCTCAAATATCAAACGCTTGAGCATGAAAATTTTTCAGCTTAGTTGAATCCCGTATCCCCACATATTTTTCAAATATTTCCACCTTTAAAATTAAATCCCGTTAATTCCACATGGCAAGCTTTGATAACTTTAGATGTTGTTTTCAATTATAAGAACCATGTCAGAGTGTGAAAGGTGAGACAGTAAGAAGGATCCACGTATGTATGGTTTAAACAGACTATTTTTTTATTAAGTGATCTTTCTTTCATGTATGTTTCACTGCGAAGTACGAACCAATAAAAAAACACCACATAGGTACAGATTTCATAGTGTCAGACTCTACATATCCTTTTTTAGTCACCTAGGGCACAAACAAATAAGAATTCTCCACACTTATAATGATTTTACAATGTTAGAATTCATTTGCTTGCCAACTTGGTAGGTCTTTTCAATCATTTCAAAGTGCGAGCTAATAGAACATCTCCAAGTTACTTCATAATTTGTAATGTAATTCCTTTGATAACCTCATCAGTTATTAACTAATAAGAATATTCCATGCTACTTTACTTTTTACATAACCAAATCTGCTAAGACTTTTTCAGAAATAGTCAAAACCAAGCCAATAAGAAATCTCCATGTTCTTTCGCACTATGTTTTCAGTTGTAAGAACCATGCTAGAGTGCGAAAGGCAAGCCAACAAGAAGGCTCCATGTATGTACGGTTTTAATGGACCATTTTATATTAAATGATATTTTTGTCATGCATGTTTCACGTCAAAGTGTAAACCAATAAAAAACACCACATACATATGGATTTCACAGTGTCAGACTCAACATATCCTATATTAGTCACCCCGTAGTGCAAACCAACAAGAAATCTCCATGCTTATAATGTTTTCAGTAAGTTCTTTAAAGATGTAATAACACACGAATGAATAGCTCCCCGTAGTGTCCTTTTTTCGGAGAATCCAAGGTTTGTAAGATTCACAAAACACGTGTCCTATTAATTTGCGAATAGAGAATGAATAAACAAGATCCACGTAGTTTCATAATTAGGTAAACATTGATGGGTTATCTAACCCTGTGATGAAATTCTATAAACTGTCATGGACCAAAATTGTTTTTTTCCTTTGTAAAAAAAATATTAACTTTTGATCAATTACCTTCCAAATTAACTATTCATAATTAGAATTATTTGTTCAAATTTGTAACATTTGATAAACATGAAGTAATTTCATGAAAATAAAGAAGAGCAGAGATAAACATAACTATAGAGAAAAGAGAAAAAATGATCCAAATGTGTAACATAGATAAATATGCAGATTAAAGACTACAAATTATTTGGTACCAATACCAATATTGGAATTGCTAAGGGACAATAATATATAAGTTATAACAACTATATGGCCATAAACTAATTTCTACAGTTTTGAGTTCAATCCGTCAAACCTTAACCATTGATAATATGGATATGAAACTTATTGTGTGATTTACTTGTTATAAAGTTTTATTGACTCTCTTATTTAGCCTTCTGTAGGTAAAATATTTTGATAAGGCATACCATAGGAAGATAAAGTGAAAAGGAAAATGCATAAAATGAAATTAAAGTGGATAAAAACATAACTATTCTCAATGGAATGCTTGGGAGATTTTTGAATATGTTTCAAATGATTTTTTAACATGATGTAGTTAATATTGCATCACTAAGTCTTAATAATGTATTATAGTGCTAAGTATATTTTTTGGTCATTAGAGTGCTAAGTATTAAGTTTGTTCACATTATAACCTTGATAGTGCCAATAGCTCTCTATAAGTATTAAAAATTATTAAATTTATGACTATGCAAATAACTTCTGTATATCTATAAATTTAATGAAAGATAAAATTATACAGTGATTAATCAATCAAAACAGATATAAGAAATTTTACAACGCAATTGTGAAGGAAATAAATAGAAATTTAAAACACTCACTAAACAATCCTTAGAGTATCAATATTTTTCTTTATAAATAATCTTCCTCCTTAGAGGGTAAACCACTGGTATAGTTACACATTACCACCGCCATGGGGCTTAAAAATAGGCTATATCTAGTTAAAAATATCTCAAATAAACAAAATCTTTGTGAGTGGCTAATTAAAGGATAAAAACTATAGCTTCCATGCAAGAAATCTGATATTTCCTATTTTTAAGATTACAAATGTAACAATAGTAAATCCTAAAAATAGGAAGCTACTTCTTGTGCCTTGTTCAATCTTTACTTAGGTTCCACTAGAATTTGCATGTGTAGACTACATTTGACTACACTGAAGTTCAGTCACATATGTTTTGAGATCATTCTCAATATAGCCACGGTCCTGAATAATAATTCTCATCAGATTAGGAACTTATTATATGAGTACTGGAACTTTGTTATAGATAGGTTCATCATTTTCACTTAGAAGTGAATCTTTCTCCACTTTTCCATTTGTAGAAGTCACCAACGCCATAATATGTAATGTCTTCCCAGCCATATCTTCCTAGAAAAATATAACACTTAGAGTAGCAATGAATGCCTACAATTGTTGCTAAAAGATGGACTTGTGAATTAACCTACCCTGTGGCTGATGCATAGAGGTAATATGAGCTTTAACTAATAATTTAGATATCTTCTTTACTATACCCTGTAGCTATGTAGGCAATCCTTCCACTATGGCCATCCAATCACCTAATTCTTTCAAAATGTTATCCATTGAGATCTTTTCTGTATTCAAGTCATGAATTTTGATTCGTAATACACTGAGACAAATACCTATGTTTATGATAGCTAGTAAATTTTCCATCATGCAATTTATCTTGGTCATATGTTTGTTTTGGTCTTGTACGTGTTGTACGCATTTCTCTGCTACATCTTGATGAATTTGTATAGAAACTAATAGCTCATATAAAGTTCTCAAGGACATTTTCACATTGGGAAAAGTGTTCTTTGACACACTAAATTAATCCTGAGCATGCAGAGAATCAATTCAAGCCTAAATTATCTTAACCAAATCAATGGTCATCTACCAACTAAAATTAATAACTGATTAGGGGTATGCATCCATGGTTTATTCCTCCATGTGTGCTTTCTTGGAAATCCTCAAAATGTCCTCCTCTATTTACATGTAGATAGGAGTAGCTCCTTGAGAAAAATTCCTCTTTGTGACCCTTTTTAGGTTTCTTGTGGGAGTATCATACTTGAAATGCATCTTTGGGTTCTCAAGTTGTGCTATTGTAGAAGCTATTACTTTTTTCCCAATAGGAGGAGTCCATGTTTCTTTTGAAGTAGTAGATGCAATTGTTGTTATGGAAGGAAAGGAAGAAGAATGCCTTACCACATGTGGTAAGGTGTGTCATGTTCAGGATAGTTTTTTTTTAGCATGGCTAGGTCCCAAAGGGGCCAAGAGATGGCTCATGAAACTCTGAGTGACCATAGGAGCTAGGAAAGAAGAAATGGAAATGAAAGAGGGAATTGGAAGGAGTGGCACATACATGCAAGATAAGAAAGTTTGGGAAATGTATGGTGTGATACTAGGAAGCAAAGGTGGATGAAGAGATAGTATAGATTAGGGAGAAATTGAAGGAAGGTCAAGAAAAGAAGAAAAAAGGATGCATTGGTTCCTTCAACTTATCCTTAAAGGTATTATGACAAGAATGACATATGATGTTTGAGATGAAGAAGATATAATAGTAAGAGGAGTGGAAGAATAAATTTAAGAAATAGAAGAAATGGTTATAGGAGATACACTCATTGATTTTAACACTGTTATAGTAACTACAACAAGATGGGAAAAAAGTGACTACAACAACTTGGTGAGACAATCATATAGTCGTTGGTGATGAAAAAAAAGGAGAAGAAACAACTGAAGAAATTAGTGAAGAAGAAAAAGGCATATGAATAGAAACCTTTTCCAAAATTGAAGCAATGAGAGACCGGAAAAAAAATATAAGTAGTAGAAATAGGGGAAGAGAAAGGGGAATTTTGATAACTAGTAGGATCCAATATCCCATGATATCCTCCTACTTCATCTTCAGAAGAAGAAATAGTAAAAATGAGAAGACTACTAGTGAAAGGTCCTAGGGAAGATGGATTTGGAATAGAAGACAAAACCATCCCTATTGAAGTAGGAACTAAATAAGTAGAAATAAAAGTAATAGAAACAAGAGGTATAATGGCAATATTACTCACCAAAGGAATACTAAGAATAGGGATTGTTTCTTGTGGATTGTGTGGACTTGTGGTTATCCCAATAAGCCTTACAGGGCTTATCATTTGTATACTTGAAGAAGGAATACAATGAGAAGGAACAAATTTTCCTTTTGATGAGTGAGGCACACACAAAATAATCTTATAAAGATGTCTTGAATCAGTACCTTTTCCATTTGAATATTCTTCCTCATATTCCCTCTATACTTCTACTTATCCTGGCCTGACTTCTAATCCACCAACTTTTTCCTGTTGTCTAATAGGTGCATAAATAAATTTGAAATTTCTGATATATATGGCCACCAATTGATCATTGACCTCATCCTTATAAACTAGGTCATCCTTATGGGGATGATGTTTGTAGCTATAAGTGGCCATGTGTAAACACTAAATCATATAATTGGGTACATATCTAGGTCTTAATGACATAGCACTATTTTTATGATTCCTAAGTGAGAAAGCTAGCAATTGGAAGCTATATTTATCCTTTTGTTTGTGTTTTTATGTCTTCTTTCTCACTTCTTTTCACCCTATAGCTAATTTGATGCTTTATTGCTTTATATTTTATGACTCTAGACACAGGCGCCTAGGCAATACGTGAGTGCCCAAGCGCCCTTGTCCCCTTTGAGCACCCTGACCTCTTTGTACTTTACTCACTTATTTAGGCAATATTTTAGCTTTTGGGCATCTTATTTTCTTATGGTTCTTCCTTCCTGCTGTTAATTGAAAAATTCAACCAAGGGAATCATATAAAATATAAAGCTATGCGACCATAATAAAGGACCAAGCTCTAAGCATCTATTACTATCATCTAATATTGCATCTAAAGGATTTTCAAGAGCATCAAAGAATCCATCTAGATTAATTTAAGGGACAAGGGACTATATTATTTTGCATACACTTCACAGGAGGGGAAGTTCATTTTTCACAACCCACATACTTACTTTCTACATCTAGTTATTACTCCTTATTTAATGCATCTTGCACAAGAGCCACCTAGGGCACAATTATAAATACACACACACACACACACACAAAATTACATGGATTTTTAGATGTAGTGCAATGCTTAGTTGTAAGTTCACTCTATCGAGTGATTGACGGGGTCAGTACAACTCCCCATTTGCATCTTTTTATTTTTAAGATTTGATGTGTTTCATGGTTTTGCATGAGTTCTTTTGTTTTACATGTTACAAAAAAAACTCAGAGATCTTCCAGAGACCTATAAGAGATATACATCAAAGGCTAGCAATACGTGTGCAATTCAACAAAAATAATTTTAAGAGGTTATGTGCAGTCACATGAAACTATAAAAGGTCTCTGGTTCCTAGGGGTCCCCTAAACAAGTCTAGGTGCCACGGTCTGAGTATTTTCAGTAGTTCTACATTTTTAAGGCTTAGTTGCGACACTTTGTCCTCCTGGCCCATCAATTTTCCATCTCGAAACATCTTCAGGAAGTAAGATATTTTTATTATTCCATCTCTTACACTTAGGGTTTCAATTTCCAATTACTTAATGCTTAGGTTAGATCTATACTTTATTGTTTATCTTTGTATTATGACTTTGCAATTAGGGTTTTACAAATTTCTACATTTGTTAATTCATTTAGTGAACCTGAATCATCTAGACACTCTTATTATTGTTTTTATCTTTTCCTTATGATCCTCTCATCATGGATGTCTCCGTCTATGCATTTTTGCAAGTTCATCTTGATTTTATCAATAAACTCAAGTCATATCTAAATAACACTTATATTCACTCTCATACTTCACTCGATAATGTGTATCATAAGTTTACTTCCACTCTATCTCTCAATGAAGATTACATCACCTTCACATTAAAGGATTTACCTTCTCAATCCATGTTAGAGCATGATTCCCCGTCTATATTCAATTTTTGTATCAATAATGTGGGGCTTAAGTGTGCCTTAGTTGATAATGGCTCAGGAGTCAATATTCGTAACATAACATTCCTCCACCAATTTGGTATTTTTGAGGCATCTTTGGCTCCTTTATTTGTTTCTATTCATGGATTTTACAATATCCCCAAGCATGTCCTAGGTTATATTAGCCTACCCATTATTTTCAATCCATGTATGTTGCACATTTAATGCCATGTAATTTCCAAAATTTTTAATTATAATATTCTTCTTGGGTGGCCTTGGATCAATGGCATGCATGCGGTTCCTTCCACTCTTCATAAAAAAACTTAAATTTCTTTATCAAGGAGTTTTCTACGATGTTCTAATAGATCCATTTTTCATTCACATATTGTAATTCTATTGAGCACTCCACAGACACTCCTAGCTCTTCTGCATTTAGTCAAGATTTCTCCAAATATGGCATTGGCTATAAACATTTGCTCGATTTTGGTTTATTTGATAATGACTTAGGCCTGCATGGTTAAGAAGTCAAAAAACCATGGGTTTTTCTCCACTTAATCTAACAGGCTTAGCCTTGGATACCATATTCCCTCTATATCTTCTTGAGAGGATTATACTACTTTGCATACTTCCTCACTTCCTCTTGTATATCAAGACCTTATTAGTGATTTTACTTCTGCTACTCGGGATAATTTAGAAACTTTTTCTACTGATGACTCTCTTTTAGAATACATGGGACTTTATGATCACCTACCTTCTTTTCATCATAAGAAACGCTCTCCATCACTTCGTAATGATACTACATAATTTGGAGAGTTTGATACACTTACTGAAAGTGTCGATGCTCCTGAAACTATTCCTACTGAGGCATACATAGAGGATCGATCAACTCTTCTCAATGAGGATACCATTCAATATAACCTCGAAATTTCTGCCAACCCATGAATAATTTTGTTAGTTGCTTCTCTCACACCTGATGAGAAAAAATGATATCAAATAAGTTATTCATGAATTCTCTAATATATTTGCATGGGAATATAGCAATATTCCTGGTATCAATCCTTCTGTAGCCATGCACAATATTTTCCTTCACCCTGGTGCGAAACATGTTCAATAAAAAATCCGTAAAATGCATCCGAAGGTCACACTACTCATCAAAGAAAAAATACAACACCTATTAGATGTTGGTTTTATTCATGATGTGGATTATCGTGAGTGGGTATCTAATATCATACTAGTTATGAAGTTGGATGGTTGGGTCCACTATTGCATCAATTTTTGGGATCTTAATAAGGCCTCTCCCAAATATAGTTTTCCACTATCATACATTGAATCCATTGTTTATTCCACTGCTGGATATAATATCCTCTCTTTCATCGATGGATTTGCTAGTTATAACCAAATCAAAATTAACCTAGGATATCAGGAAAAAGCTTCATTTACTACACCTTGGGGAACATTTTATTACACCTGTCATGCCCTTTGGCCTTAAAAAACACTAAAGCAACCTACTAGAAAGAAATGAAACATATCTTTCATGACTATATTTATAATATCCTTGAAGATTATTTTGATTATATATTGGCCAAATCATGAAATCATTCTACACATGCTTAAGATCTCTGCAAACTCTTTGAATGTTTATGAAAATATAAAGTATGCTTGAATCCAAAAAAAGTGTGTTTTAGAGTTATAAATCACAATCTTCTTGGCTACATTATCTCACAATGTGGAATTGAAATAGATCCTAAAAAATTTGTGCTATTATTGATATCCCTCCACCTCATAATTTTCATAGGTTATGCTCACTACAGGGAAAAATATAGGTCATCCACCATTTTATTGTTCATATTGATGACAAAATCCAACCATTCACATGCACGATGAAGAAAGACACTAAATTTACTCGGGATAATCACTTTCAAAGTACATTTAACTCTATTAAAGCATAGCTCTTAAATTCACTTGTCCTCGTACCCCCACAGCTAAGCGGCCTTTCTTGTTATACATTTCTGCCAAATTTCATGCTCTAGGAGCCCTTCTAGGGAAACATGATGATTCCTAATGTGAGAGGTTTTGTCTATTACATTAGTTAGACTTTACTCTCATGTGAATGCAACTAAAATTACATTACAAAATTATGCCTTGGCTTAGTCTTCATGACAGACAAGTTACACCATTACCTTCTTAATAACGAGTTTCATATAATCACTAAGGTAGATCCTCTACGTTATGCCTTGTCTTGCACACATCTCTCGGGATGACTGACACGATGGATCATGATACTTACATAGTTTGACTTCAAATTCAATCCATAAAAAGTGATCAAAGGACAAATTATTGTTGATCAAATAGATGAGGTGCCTCTTCTGGATGCATCACCTATTTGTGATTATTTTCATGACAATTTTCACTACTTACACCATTGACGCTAAGATTTGGACCACGTATTTTGACGGGTCTTGTTATCACTCTTGCACTTGGGACATGATATTATTTATTACTCGACATGGTGATCATCTCCCCTTTGCATATTGCTTAGGGTTTTCATGCACCAATAACATTGTTGAGTATAAATCCCCTATTTTTGGCCTCACCTCCGCTCAGAAGCTTCTCATTCGTAATATATGCATACACGATTATTCATAAATAATTACAAATCTATTAGGAAATAAGGGATTAAATATGCGGAGTAATCCCTGAAAGAATAACAACAGTAGAAACTAATATGTAAAAAAATATTACAGATCTCAAATAAAAGTGTAGAATAAAAATAACACAACACAAAGAGATAGTATTTAACATGGTTCACCTAATTTGGGCTACGTCCACCAAGAATCACTTGCCTATATTTTATTACAAGCCACTTCTCTCTCAATAAAATACCCAGATTTGTTTGGAGCTATGCTCAACAAACTCTACAGAATTCATACCCAGATTCAAAACACATCTGTAATGTTACATTATACCTACCATATGCATAAAACCATATAAGTAGGCAACTACTTAAGTAGTTTTACAAAACTTTGGGTATTAAAAACCATGGGAAAAAAACCGTCCCATAAACCTATGGGTCAAAATCCCCACCCATATGAGAAAATCACGTTTCCTGGTATATCGGTCACGTTTTAAGGCCAATTTTTTTTCCGGGGGGCTGCGCTCCCGAACCCCAATGAGACAACTGTGGAAAGTGTACAATACTCTTAATGTATAGTATTCAACAATTTCTCACATGAAAAAAAGGCTCCACAACCTAACATAATCAAGTTAATTACAAGTATATAAAAAAGAGGAACTTATAGTATTATATAAATACTCTTGTTAAGGAATATTTTGGCCACATTTGAATCTTACTCCCTCTCTATTATGCCTCGTAAATATAATCATCATGTTGATGTTATGGATATTGCAACATCACTTATCCCTTAGAATATCAATGATGACCATGCCACATTCATCATCTAAAATTTGTGACATCCTTCTACTAATACTTCACTTCTCGAATCTTGTGGCATAACACATAGTCATGACCATCCTGAATGGTTCACTCAAATTTATAACTTTATTTATCGAAAAAACCATTCCTGATGGTGTTAAATATCATGAAGCTCTTCTCCTACACAGCGAGGCCATGGATTATGTCATCATTGGTGAAAATTTATTTAAATGAACATTTGATGGCCATTTGCTATGATATCTAGGACTTTAAACATCTCCACCACTGTATCTCAGGTGCATGATAGTCTATGCAGTGGGTCACTTCTCTGGTAAGGTTATGTCACACAAGCTCCTATGTCAGGGCTACTATTGGCCTACCATAAAGCAAGATTTCATACGGTACACTAAGTGATGTGATAAATGACAAATGATAAAAACAACACAATAATATGAGAAATAAACACCGAATACTAATATATAGAAATTAAGAATTCATTCGAGATATCAATTACAGTGATAGAGGTTACATTTTATAATGTTTGATCTCCTAGAAAGGTGGAGTCAAACTTCATCTTCATTTCCTCATATCACTCTCCATGAATCTCTCAAACCTATCTCCTAATATCTCTCAAACCAAAATAGCTACGTGAGTTGTTTATTCAACAACTTCACTCACACACAACTATTAACTATATTATTAACAAGAGTTGTATTAACTCATTATTAATAATATTACAATTTATTAATAATGTTACACAATATATTTGTAACATTCACTCCCCTATTGTTAACATTATTAATTCCCATATACACTCCCCTAATGTTGACAAGGTAGAAAAAAATAATCACACTTCCTTTTGCAGCTTGTCGCCTATGCATGCTCATGATCTGGATGGTTTTGTAGGACAACCAACAACCTGTAAGGATGGTTTTACAAGGATAGCCAACAACCTCAAAAAGAATTTTTTTTATAGGACAACCAACAACCTAAAACAAAGGATGGTTTTACAGGACAACCAACAACCCAAAAATCATGTTGTTGCTTTTTCCTTTTTGCTTTCATTTGTCCACTGTGTATTTCCTTCAGGGAATATGTAGGAACCAATACTTACTGAATACAAACTGAATAGAGGGAAAATTGAATATTGAGACCATGTTTCAGTTCCCCCCTCAATGTGAACATTTCACTTATTCAAACAAGAACTCTGAAATCATATTGCACACAACTGAAATAAACTAAAAAATCTGAAATAAAACACACATACACACACACTGCCACCATAGCTTTGTGCGGCCCCATCATTTGTGACTGAAGAGAGGTCGTTAATTGACCTCTAGCCTCTATTACCTCCATCCTCCAATGAATACACTCTTTACTTAATACAAGAAGTCTTCATCACTTTTCTAAGCATTTATTTCCTCATTATTAGAGTGGGGAGAATTTATATCCCAATCACTTTCTTCATCCTTTTTTTTCAGAAATGAAGGCTTTATCCTTCAAATTACCATTAATTAAATCATGTTCTCTTTTTTTACAATACATAATACTATGTCCAGGAACATTACAATGGTGACAAAGAAATTTTTGTGGACCTTGGGAGGTTGATTTTTGTTTAAATAAGGCTTGAATTTTCCTTTAGCATATGATTTGTTTCTAGCATACATTGCAATTTATTCTAGATCAATCTTCTTGGTTCTATTTTATTCTTCTACCAAAGAAGAAATTAAATCCTCTAGACTTAGATTTATTTTTCTCAAAGTGAATACCATATTAGAATAGCTAGGAGGCATGCTATTAAGTAATACCACTTTTGCATCATCATCAAGAACATCAACTTTTGATTCCAGCTAATTGATTTGAAACAAAAATAAACTTACTAAAATGTTCCAAAATACTTTCTCCTTCCTCCATTTTGAGTCCGAAAAACTTTTTCTTGAGTGCCACTGTTGTGCTCTTTGCTTGTGACCCAAAAAGTTTTCTCAATGTTTTCCAGATCAAATGTGATGTCTTTGTTATATCTATGTCTTGTAGGTAGGCATTAGATAAACCTAGGCCAATAATCGCTATTGATTTTTGATCCTTGCTTTCCCATTTTGCTGCTTCATCTACGTTGTGTGGTTTATTGATTTTTCCTTCTACAATCTCCCATAGATCTTTATTAATCAACAAAAATTGAGTTCTAACGTTCCATGTATGGAAATCTTTTCCTTTGAATTTTTCAATTCATATCAACTTATCCATAGTAAAAACAATGGATGTCGGTTTCCACCGAAAATGCATCTGTGAGCTAAAAAAAAATTATTTTTTAATTTTTGATATTATCAATGCAAAGAGCTCAAAAAAAACACACATTTTTAAAACAAAATTCATCTCAATCTGAGTTACTAGCTGAAAGTTGTGGTAACTACAAATTTTAAATCCAACATCTTTCCAGACCCCTTTCCAAAAATGGAATTTTTTTTCTTTTCCTTGTGTTTTATTTCACTACATCCAAAAATGGCAAAAAATAGAACATAATATTTTTAACTCACGATTTCACGATTTCCGTGACTATGCAAAAACAAACATGAACAAAAATAGTGATGTTGAAGGAGCATATCACGATGGACAATGATTGTGCACCAAACACAACAGAAAACGTTATGTAATAGAATGAGCACTACAAAATCCGTAGATCAAAATTAATTGTCCACCATTTCCTTGTGATAGATTTGCACATGGGATTCAATTACGGATGCTTGAAATGATTTGACTACATGGAATATGGATCAGAATCTGCTCTGACACCACTGATAAAAACAACACAATAATATGAGAAATAAACTCCGAATAATAATATATAGAAATTAAGAATTCATTCAGGATATCAATTACAATGATAGAGGCTACATTTTATAATGTTTGATATCCTACAAAGGTGGAGTCAAACTTCATCTTCAATTCCTCATATCACTGTCCATGAATCTCTCAAACCTATCTCCTAATATCTCTCCAACCAAAATAGCTACTTGAGTTGTTTTATTCAACAACTTCACTCACACACAACTATTAACTATATTATTAATATGAGTTGTATTAACTCATTATTAATAATATTACAATTTTATTAATTATGTTACACAATATATTTGTAACAACAAAAACATAGCAATATCCACTATGCACATGCATATGATCTTCAGCTAATTGCTCCATCATGGCCCTTTTCTTTATGGGGTTTCAATCTTTTTTGAATTATAAATCCTGAATTGGCTGATGGCCACAAATACATTATTACTACCACAATTTTTTTTTACTAATTGGGTCAAAGAAACTCCACTATAAACTACCACTGGCTGTGATACCTGTTGTTTCACCACTATTTACATCATTACATGCTTTGGAATTCCCTATGGTATTAGCACTAATAATGGGTCTTCTCTAAAAAAATAAGGATGTTAAAATGCTCAACGAAAAATTCAAAACTAAGCAATCATTCTCTACTCCTTATTACCCATAATGAAATGGCCAAGTAGAAGCAACCAATAAAACCATTTTCAAAATATTACATAAGAACTGTGGACACTAGCTGTAGTAAAAAAAATCATGCATGTTAGACATTTATTTATCCGAGTCTCATACTAATATTCAAAATTTTCTCAAGGGAAGAAAGTACTAATTAACCCCATGTCCTTTTGGCCATTATATTGATTTTATTTAATATTCTGCGACCTATTTCACCCATTTACCCAATCATTTATGAATCTATATGTCATCTTAGCCCTAATTGGGGAACCCAGATTTAATACCAGGGCACCCATGTGCACCATGGTCCCACCTGGGGATGCCCTAGTCCCTTTTCCACTTTACTCACCATTTTCTAAAAATATTTTCTAGCCATTTTTCATAGATTATCTTTCTTGTGGTTTGAACCTTTAGGGGGTTAATTACAAAATTAGATCAAGAGAACCCTATAAATATAAAGTTATGAGACCATAATGAGGGGCCTATCACATCATACACTACTATCACTCCATCTAGAGTTGCATCCATTTATTGCATTTTACATCCACACATAGCTCCATCATCAAGGCACAAGCTAGGACATACACATCACAATTCATAAGTGGAGGTATACTATTCTATTCCATGTACACAAACTATTACATTTTCTACATTTAGTTATTGCTCACTACTTTATCAAATTATGACTGTACATAAGAGCACCTAGGCCACGCCATGCACACACACACTGAGAACTACATCTAGGTCTGAAATGTAGTGCAACACTTAGTTTAGTAAGCCCACTATCATGGCAGATGATGTTAGTCCAACCAATTTTTTTCTGTAATCTTTCTTTTTTATGGTTTTTATACTTCCTTTTGGTATCTTACATGTTATTTCTTCTCCTTGGAATGTTCTGGAGCATTCGACGTAGTACAGAGAAATTGATGCGACAGGGAAGTCAGAGCTTCAAATCACCATATTCGACTCTATGTAAAGACTAGTTTTGGGTAATTTTCCTAAATAAGAGGTGCCTAGATTTCATACCAGAGTCTCCCATGGGTTCCCCAGTCCTACTCCATGTGAGCCCTAATCCAGCCACATCATCTAGATATGTCATTTTTGGACACTACGGACATAAGTCGTTCCTTCTTTGTAAATTTCTATGTAGCACTGCAACACAGTTTGACAAGTCATCCAGTTATAATTTGAGTTCTTTCCTTTCCTTTTTTGCACAAAAAAATTAGGGTTTAGTAAATACATCAGCTTAATTAATTAATTAATTTTACATGTTATCTTAGGATAATTTATTTGTTACAGCGTTTATATTTCCTCCTAGATTAGATTAACTATATTGCACTAGCCTAAAATAGTCAATTTTACTTAATAATTTTGGTGAACCTGACGTCTTATCATAAACCAAAATAATCCTTTTGAATACCCAATCATTCTAAAGTTTGATAGCTTATGCCAAGCCTTTTTTTATGCTCCCGTTGATCCTTCTAGCTATCATCCTTATCCTTCACATATACAGCTCCCATCTTCTGGTATAGACCCTCACACTCTAGATGATGTTATTTTCACTTATCTATGTACTATTGATCCCAATATTTTAGTGTGTATCTTACAAGAAGTAAAAGCTCCTCAACCTGAGCACATGATTATAGCCCCTGCCATTGCTGACTCCCAAGATAATTTTTATTTTCGCCACATACTTCTCCCACATTATATGTACATGATTCTCTTCATACAGTATGTGTCTCTACCTCTCCATCTTCCTCCCTTCAACCATAACCTCTTTAATCTCCTCATGAATCTGACACTAATATCTACATGGTTCATGAACTTCCTCTTGTTTCATCTCTAGCTCCTGATGTCACAAATAATATGATACTTTATATAGGATTCACTCCATAACATTCTCTTGCTCTATCACCTCCACCTCACCTATCCCCATTTGAGGGTACCATAGGTGTGATAGACATAATTTATGCTATGCCACCTACTACTACTACTACTATGATCCCTTATTAAGGGCATGTACAGTCCACAAATGTCATTCTATCATCCACATCTTCACCACCACCATCACTACACACATCATTCACTTGTACTCTCTTCATAAATAATTCTTATTGGGAGCATATACCGCTTCATACTTCCTGTCAAGCCATTGTATGTTCACACAATGGCCTCCTTCAGCTTGGATTTGCATTTGAGGACCTTCATTCTCCTTTATACGACTCACTTTTGTATCATGGATTTATTATTCTCACTACTGCATGTGGAATTCATGTTTTTCATCTTGTTGTTCACCTTTTACATTATTATAATTCCTCCCCACTTTCCCTTGGTCAGTCTTGGTTAGATTATATTAGAGGCACACTTGATCCCAAAAATATAGATATAAATTTTCCTATGCCATTTAGTACTATCTGCATTTGCAATAGCTACTTTCTTTGTTACTCACCTAATTTTACTATTTGGTATGCTCAGGGGTGTCCATTACTTGCTTTTACTAATGAATAATATGCCTTGGAAATGTATAGCTTACATCTTCACGGTTATTTGGATGACCAACCACAGACCATTTCTTATTAGTTTTCCTACACTATTCCATATGGTTTCAAAAATGATATTGATGACCTTTTAGAAGACTTTACTTTTCCATTGCCTCACTTTATTGATCACAATATGCCACCACACATAATAAGTCATGTAATCAAAACTTTAGCTGACAACTCTAACCCTTATGATCATCTATCTAGTACACCTTTGTTGGACTCAATCCATGCCCTATATACTGTAGCTCAGGATAACCTTCAAGCTATGGAATCCACTATTAACTCTATTAGATTCAATGTTGAACATCTTAAAGATACCTTAGTCACATATTTGTGCTCTTTCTACATCTCATATGAAATCCATGTTTACTACCTGCCATCCAATCGAAACTCAAGGCATACTATTGCCTGAACCTTTCATATTTGAATATAATGTTGTGCTAAAGGATGTTATTATTCAACTCCTTAGTCATTGGTTAATCACCCTACCACCTACTCATTATTACCCTCCTTATCGGATAGCAAAGTACCAAGGTCATCCATATTTCCATTATCACCAAATTAATAGAGATCATAATAATGATTGCCACACTTTGGCATGAAAAATCAAACATCTCAAACATTTAGGATTTATTTTGTTTGGTACACAACATTATAATACTAATGATAACACCTAAGGGATTCTTATATCTCATGAGGATCAAGATAGTGTTACTCAAGCATCATCTATGCGACCACATCGTTTCACAAGTCTCACACATATGCATATGCCTATTTCATGGACAGTTACTGCATCTCAGCATAGATCACCACCTCGGTTCATTCCATAGATATTCTTCACCTTTGCATTCCACATCACATAGGTCTCCATCACCAATGCATTATGTAATGCTAAAACCTTCTTCATATATTCACATATAATTCATTCACCTGTACATCGCATGCCTACTATACCACCACTATTAGAGCATGCTCATACACTTTCCTCCCATGCATCATATGCAGGACCTACATCCTTCACCATCAGCAGATAACTCATTCATTCACATGCTCTTGGGGTTATAGCAATTCACATCCCCCCCACCCTGTTTTAAGCACCATTACAACATTTGCACATAGTCGTTAGTCACAATCATTATACATTCTTGCAACGTCATTACTCGATGATACACTCTTGTGCTTTATCTCACACTTGACTGTTAAGGGATTACTGCTACATTGAACCCCACACACTACACTATAGGAATTAAACATGTCATTTTACCACCTATTACATGTTATACACCATTAATTCTACATTCAGTCCACAAAATTTCAACATTTGGGCATTTATAATTCATATCTCATCCTAGTCTTCATCACAAAGGAGTCTAACATTACATTTCTAGTATATATACATATACTCTACACATTAGATTTTTACACATTCTACACTTGTCACATTGCATTCTACACATCGCGTCTTTACACATTCTACTCATCACATGGTCATATTTTTTCCTTACGTATACTACATTGTCTTCTACACATTGCACTCACTAGTCGATGATATACTTTAGTTCATCGGTACATACTAAATCACTAAGGGTTTACAAATCAAATGGACCTTACATTCATCACATGATTATCCTGCCACCTTCCATCATGTGAAATTCCTAGACTAGTGACATATGCTTTAGGCTAAATCATCACCCATTCTATCATCTTCTAGTGGTATACACCTTAGGTTAGATCACCACTCCCTTTGGTAATTTTGTAGTGATATACGCTTAGGACTAAATCATCACTTGTCCAATCATCCTTTAGTGACATATTCCTTAGGCTAAATAGTCACTTAATCTAAAATTTTGTAGTGGTATACACCTCAGGTTACATCACCACTCCCTTTTTCATTCTATAGCGATATACACTTAGGATAAGTCATCACTTGTCATTTAATTTCATTGTGGTATATGTTAGGATATAGGGTTCACGCACATCTCTTCTACATGTCACATTTCATCACCACTACACATATACATATTCATCACAATGTGCTAGAAAAAACACACATTACTCAATCATTTCCCGATGACACACTCTCATTTACAATTCATTCTTGACTACTTAGGGGGAAAAAAAAGAACCTCATTGCATAAACTTCCATCCACTTGGGGGGAACATGGATCCTATCATTCCATTCCATCCACCCACATCATACTGCAATGTCTTGGAGAATATACTCTTGTTTACTGGTGTTTTACATGATCAATTTACTACATATGTTAGACTGATTTATTATATGTCATTATCTATACCATCAACACATTTGCATTCATGAATTTTTTTAGTATGATCTTATTGTCCCCTCAAAATTTTCCTTCTTTTTCCAAGTCTAGACTAAGAATTTTTTTAGTTGTTACCCTTTGAAAATGGTTTAGTCTGAGTTTTTTGAAATTTGGAACTTCTCAAGGGACCAAGGATTCTTAGAGACACCTTCATTAGATAGATAATTATTTCCTCTTGACATAATGGTAAGGAAGTACTCCTAACTCTTTTTATTTTGCAAGTTATGACTCAGCGGAGTTTGGAGGGGAAATTTTCCCTGGGCGGGCCCGCAGAGAGAAATTCGACACTTAGCCCCTTTTGGCTAAAAATCGTAAAAGTCACAAAGCATCCTGCAAGCCCACGGAGGGGAAGGAAGTGCATTGGAAGAGGTGCAAAGGAAAACTTGGCACTTATCCCTTTTAGGTAAGAAACTCAAAGGAAGCATTCGGCCCGAAAGCCCGGAGAGGAAAATAAAAGGTCTTGAGGCCTGCAGACTGAATCAGAGAGGCACCACATGTCAAAGAGTGGATCGTTGGGGCACAGAGATAAATTAGGGAATTTTTCTCAATTTAAAATTTAAAAAGAAAAAAATAGAGGCCGAATATCCGCGACTAGTCAGAGAGCACCATGTGTCTTGGAGCGGCAGGGTGCGCAGACATTTTTGGGAAATTTTTCCCAATATTAAATCAGAAAGAAAAAAGGGAAGGTCTCTTCGGTCTACATGGATGAATCATAAGGTACCATGTGTCTCAAAGTGGTAGGGCCATGGGGATTTTTAGGATATTTTTCTAAAAGGGAAAAATTTAAAGTTTTGACCCTGCCAACCCTAATTTTGACTCTGTTTTTACCAGTTTTTCCCTAAATCTTCAAGAGGCCATATCTTTCGATCTAGAGCTCAGATTTTCTACGTTTTTGGTATCAATGGAAATCTGGTGAAATTATCGACATGATGGACACTTTCAATTTTAAAATTTTGATGGATTTTTATGTGATAAAATTGAGGAAAATGTCTCTGGCATGCAAAAAATGCAAAAAAAAGTTTCCCCCAACTTCATTACAATGTTCTCCTGCCACGTGGATTGCCTCGATTTCAAATAAATTAGGGCAAAGGTTCAAATGGTAGATATGCAAACTATAAAATTGAAATATGAAACACATTTTTACACATAAAAAATCTTTTTTTGGGCTTGTCAGAAGCATTTTCTTTGCGACAGAGGAATTTGGAAGAGGGGAAATGATCAAATTTATTTGTAATGGCTTTGGGGTCAAATGATTTAATGGTTTTTTGAAGTATTTTTGAAGGGTTGGAAATCAAATTTAGAAATTGGAAGCATGTTTTTGTGAACAGAGGACAAAAACTAATTGTTAGTCTTCTTCTATTCTCCTCCTTTGCATTTTTATTCTATTCCCACTCATCTATACAAGTTTCAACTCTAAGATTAATAAAAAACGGAAGGAATCTTATGTCCACCCTGATGGAAAAATCGATTGGTGCTTATATGACCGGCTATGCTTTATTCTATCTTGTGCTCATAAATTGCAAAATATGGTCTTTCTTCTATTAATTAATGCATGTAATGAAACTTTCAGTTGATGTGTGTGGGCATCTGACACTCTACCCCACAACATTGATTTACCACTCCTTCATTCTCACTCCCTCCCCTTTCTCAAGATTGATTTCTGTTATAGCAAGGAGTTGCTATTATTTCCATAGGGACACTAGAGTGTTCTTATGGATCTGTGGTTGAAAAACCACCATAAATCTACTTTGTTTTTACATGCTAAACAATGGTAGCTACACCATTCAAATGTAGAGGGACTTTTATTCCCATAGCGTTGGCTTGAAATCCACTAATTTGTCCACAAGAAATTTTTTCTTGACAACAGTTATTGATGCACCCACCATGGATATAAAGTTGTAGCATTTATAGCCCCAAACTGATCCACAAGGTTTTTATAATATCATTAAGTTTGCCTTTGAAGTCTGAAATCCATTATTACCCAAAAATACAAAAATATTCAAATAGAAGAGTTCTACAGATTGAGCAGCCATATGAATTGCATAGATGTAAACTCAAAATTCTTTGTAAATCCTTCTAGAAAAACCTTCTCACTTTTTTTTTTTCTCTGTCATATCCAAAGGAAATAATTTCATACTATGAAAGAGGCTACTTGGCATATTTGGAAGCGTGTAAATCATCTCACCGTTCCTACAAAATTTTAGACTGTGAAGAAGAAGACAAAGACAACTACCCAGCACCTCCAGAGAAGACAATAAACTTTCAAGCTGGTTGATAGAGGGTATACTTTCGCTAGGTGAGGCAAGGAGGAGTGATTGACCCTTCTTTTGAGGATTTAGAGAGAGAAGAAGCAGAAGGTTATAGCTCTGGTTTGACATAGAGGAAGAGATTAGATCTCAACTTGAAGAAATTTCTAGACTCCAAGCTGCAACAGAGGAAGAGAGAAGTAGCCCTAGCTGCTAAACAAGCTAGAAACAGAAACAAAATGGCTGATAATAGAACATGAAGCATGTACACCTATTGTATAATGGGGAATAAATACTGGTCCAGTTTCCCTCCCATGAATACTCCATTATCTGCCAAGAGGTTTCGAGAAAGAATTTTCCCAAATTAAAACGATATGGCTCCCAACTCCCTAAAGAACATGTAGCATCCTTCATCATTTACTTGTAGTGTGTTAGGTGTTGAAGATGAAGATGTTTTGGTTAGAATTTTTTTAGAGTCACAACAAGAGAAAGCTACTGATATGGTTTTACATGCTTCTTGCAAGATCTATTACTGGTTGGGAAGATATTAGAAAATGAATTTGAAAATAGATTCAAGAGCACTGAAGATAGTCAAGATCTGTTAGTGCAATTGGTGCAAATAAAGAAAGAAAGCTTTGAATCCATGAGGGAATTTGTAGCAAGGTTTGACAGATTGACATAGAAGAGTCCCTGAAGAAGTGCTACCTCTTGAGAACCACCTGATAAAAATTCTTCATCAGTGCCCTTACCATCGGAATTTGGTTTCTTCCACATAATAGCCAAACCAAACACACTGAGGGAAGCTCAAGAATTTTCCATTAAAACTAATAATGACTTAATCCTCTCTAAAAAGGTGAAAGGACCTAAATGGGAAGTAGAAGGGTTAGAGTTTGGCTTCAGTAACCGACATATCCTATGTTCTAGAAAATGGGAAATGATCTAGCTTCCTTGAAGAAATAATTGTCCCAAATGACAACGAGAAATTCTCCAAGGGAGGCAAAACTTCCCTGATAGACAAAGAATTACACCACCTCCTCACCAACTTTCCCTTGAAGCATCTCCTATCAATGCTATCTGTGACACCATAGAATCAAGAGAGGATGCTGAAATTAATGAACTTGAAGGAGAAATAGTAGAGGATTACGAAGGCTACCCTCGAAATTGAATAAGTTGATATGCACAATGACTTGTTTGAGTTTTTTGATGATTGGGAAGAAGAATAGGAAGTCTCATGCTTCTCATGTGTTGTCTTCACTCAAGCTCAATCCAAGAAAGATGTTCTACCCTCCGTGTCTCAAGAGGAAAAGAAAACTAAAGAAGATCCCACTTCAGCAACAACACAAAAGAAAGATCATCAGCAGAGGCTCACCATTACCACCCTCAATGGATTCAGCCACAATGAAACCAGGACAAATGGTTGTTAGAGATCAAGTTGTTATATCTTAGTAAGTCACCTTTTCCTTCTTCTAGCTCACAAATTATTAACAAAACGCCTCCCTCTAATGAAGTCTATCCTAATTCAGCCAAATTTCCTCTAAGATACCCGTATCATGTAAACCTTCGCCTCACTCCAACAACTTCCCCCTCATCCAACATTGTCCCATTTGATTTTGTGGAACATGCAAGTAAGACCAAAGTGTATCTCTCAAATATTGAATACTTACAAACACACCCCTGCTCAATTTGATAGACTAATCAATGCTATTCGGAGTAGTAGTTCTATACCTTCAAGTTCAAATTATAATGGTCTTCTCCCGACACCATCTACACCACCTTACTCAAAACATGTTGGCCCTATGTGCTTCCAAAATAGATAAGGTGGAACCCTTATAATTTTCTCTTCTCATGAATGGTTCTGAGCTCAACAATTACATCATTGACTCCAGAGCTTCTGATAACTGTAATGCCACTCAAATTTTCCAATTCTCTCAGCCTGACTACTGAACCAGATTTAACAGAGCTTGTTACTCAATGGAATCAAAGAAAGTATCACTAGTAGGAAGGATAAAAGATGCACAAGTGGCTTTTTCTTAAATACCCTGATATGAAAGTATCTGCTAACCATCTTAGTGGCAGACATTCCAGCATCTTTTGGCATGCTCTTGAGTAGAAGGTTTTGTAGAGGACCTTGGCAGAGAGATAAAGATGGATTGGACCTCTGCAACTACTCCAGTAAAGGGTGAGATGCAGAAGCTACTTTTGGTAAGAAAAATGAAGTTTACAGTAAGAAGTTCTAGTGGCCTAAGAGCTAATATCCTATTTCAAGATTGTGGATTAGGAAACTATTTGCTTACTTCACAATGAGAAGAATACTTGCCACTTTCCTTAGAATCAGAGAAAGATCAGGTCTGGACTATGGAGTTTGATGGAAGCGATTCCAAATTAGGCTCAGGGGCTGGTGTTGTGTTGTACTCTCATTCTATTGTGATGCATCCTTTTGCATACAAACTGTAGTTCGACAACACCAACAATACAATAGAATATGAAGCTCTCCTCTTCGGCATAATTGTAGCGGAAGACATGGGAATAAAAAAAATGAGATGCGTTGGGTGATGTAGAAGCGATAGTGAAGCAAATTTGCTAGCAATACCAGGTGAAGAACTCAAGGCTTAGACATTACAGGAATAGAGTGTGGGATTGCATTGAATTTTTTGATGCATTCTCTATTGAAGCCATCCCAAGAAAACAAAATGAAAGAGTTGATTCTCTTATAGTATCAACATCCCTATTGACTCCTCATCCTTCTTTTGGTAAGGAAAAAATAACCATTAAGATGGTTTTCAGATCAAGTAGTACCTGATAACGCAGATCATTGGCAAGTTTTCAATTATGACAATCAGATGTTAGCCTTATTGGAGCAAAGAGACAACTTCAATAATCTCTTCTTTGGGGGAAGTGTTGATCCACATAGAGAAGATCTGGCTAAAGATGCATCAAATGAAATTGAAAGAGTGGATGATTAAGGCTATGATCAAATTGAAAGGTAACAAGATCCCCAATGGTTTAGTCACTCTGGAGGACCTATTTGAAAATCATCATAGATTTATTCATGAAAACAGAAAAGCTATCTTCTCACTATCCATCTAATTTTGATAAGGAAAAAATTGGTAATTCTTGAAGATCCAAGGATGGTCAACATTGGAAAATGTCTGTTCACCTGAAGAGAAAAGGAAGTTCGTTTCTTTGTTTAAAAAGTACTCTAATGTGTTGGCCTACTCTTATGACGAGCTAAAATCTTTTCAACCAAAGGAAATGCATCATTCAATTCCTCTGAAGAAGGATGGTTAGCCCTTCAGACAGAAGTGAAGACCCTATAATCCAAATATTTTTAATGTTATCAAGGAAGAAGTGAACAAGATTCTTAATGCCAGAATCATTTTCCCCATTCACCCACTCAACATGGGTGGCCAAAATTGTACCAATCAAAAATAAAAATGGGGAGATAAGAATATGTGTAGATTTCAGAAATTTGAATTAGGCATCTCTCAAGGACAGTTACCCTCTTCTAATCATGGATTATATCCTATAAGCAAGTTACCAGATCTGATATGGTCTCTTTTCTTGATGACTTCTTAGGGTATAATAAAATTAAAGTATCTGAAGAATATTGTAGCAAGAAGGATTTCACAACTCCTTGGGGCACTTTTTCTTATAGCAGGATGCCTTTTGTCCTAATCAAATGTGGGAGCCCACCTTCCAAAGATCCATGGACCTGGATTTCAAATATCTCGGGCATTACATTGTTCATATACCTTGATGACTTAACCGTGCTTTCAAAAGAAGAGAAGTGAGCATATCTTCCACTTGGAGTAGATTCTTGCAAGATATAGAAAACATGGCATTTCTCTAAATCCCAAGAATTGTATCTTTGGAGTCATAGAAGGCAAGCTGTTGGGACAAATTGCGAATAAGCATGGAGCACATATTGAACTTAAGAGGGTAAGTGCTATTTAAGAACATTATCTCTTCCCACAAGCAAGAAAGGAGTGCACTAATTCTTTGTGAAGGTAAATTTTTTTCGCCACTGTTTTGTCCCGAATTTTTTTGAACTAACAAAGCATATAACGTTTATGATGAAGGCTCAAACAAGCTTCAAATGGAGTAGTGAAAGAAAATCAACTTTTGAAGAAATCAAGAAGTCCATTACCAAAGCTCCAATGTTGGTATCTCTAGGTTTCAGCAAACAATTCATTATGTACTATTATGCCTTGGAGGACACTCTTTCTGTTGTCCTAGTTTAGAAGAATGATGAAGGATTGGAAGCACCTATTTCTTTCATGAGCTGCCATTTTAAGAAGCATGAACTAAATTACAGTCAATTGGAGAAGCATGCATACACAGTGGTCAAGGCCATGAAGAATTTCTGATTTTTACATATTCAACTCTCACACCGTGGTGATGGTCCCCAGAATTGCAACCAAGTCCATTTTGACACAACAAGATCCCGAGAGCCAAAAGAGGAAATTGGATTTCAAGGAACTGAAGAGTATGACCTGTAGATTAAGCCCTCTAATATGGTTAGAGGAAATGGTTTGTGCAAGTTGATTGCTAAAGATGAATCTCTCAAATTTCAGCTTGGAGAAAGAGATGACACTTTCCTAACCTACTCAGAGGATTGCCCCACAAGTTCTCTTTGTGAACACTACAAAGAAATGATATGCAAGACATTGCTTTCTTTCTTACCTATGGGGACTGCCCCTCCTTATTTATATTACAAGCAGCAAAGAACTCTTAGGCTTAAAGCAGACCAAAGATGTGATTTGGAATCATACACTCTACAAGAAGAGGGATACATGGTTGTTTTCTTAAGTGTGTTGAAAACGAACAATCAAGAAAAACTCCTCTAAGCCTGTCATGATCAAGCTTGAGGTGGATACTTTTCAGCCATGGTGACTACCCCTACACAATTCTCAAATGGTACTTATTATTAGCCTTCTCTTTTTATCTGATACTCAGAGATGGGTTTCTAAATGTAAACCATGCCCGCAATTTGTTGGAAAACCATAATTAGCTGAATTGCCTTTCAGGCCTATGATTATTGAAGAACCATTTCAACAATGGGAGTTGGATTTCATTGGCATGTTGAATCCCCATTCAAGTGCTGGGCAAAACCTATGTGCTCACCACCAATGGAATAGTTCACCAAATGGATGGAAGCCATTTCCAACCAAAAAAGATAGCTCTGAAGTTGTCTATAATTTCGTAAAAGAGATATATCATTGTCCGTTTTTGGATTTCCTTAGAAGATTGTTGTAGAAAATGCTACTTATTTCTCTTCGAAGGAATTGAAAGAATTCTGTTATGGCTTCAGGATTTCTCTTTCTCATTCTTCTGACTACTATCCTTAAGGGAATATGGTCAAGTTGAGTCAAGCAACAAAAATATTGTGATCATTATCTGTAAGCTTGTTGATGAGAATCAGAAGAATTGGGAACAAAAAATTATATGATGCATTGTAGTCTGATAGGATCACTCCTAAGAAGGCAATAAGCATGTCACATTTTAAGATGCTAGATGGATTTGAAGTATAGATTCCTATTACAATTGAAATGCTAGCTCTCAAGTTGCTTCAAATAGTGGAAGACAGCCAATACAGAGATTCAATTGTTAAGAGGATCCTTTTCCTTGAGAATCTAGAAGAAAGTAAATCCGAGATAGTGGACAGAATCAAAGAACATCAGCTGAAAGTGAAGAATCTCTTTGATAGGAGAGTCAAAGCAAGGGATTTCAAAGCTGCAGATTTGGTCCTACTTTGGGACAAGAGGAGAGAGCCTAAAGGGAAGTCATGGTAAGTTATATTATTTGCAGTTGGGTCCATTTCAAATTCAGGAAGCTTGTGTTGAGAATGCCTTTCTCTTATCATACTTGGATGGAACTCCATTGGGATTGCCTAGAAGTGGGAAATATTTGAAGCTTGTACCATTAGTGAAAGTGAGTTGTCCCCTCACCCTCTACCAATAGTTTTCATTGTTTCCCCTTTTCTGTTATGTGTGTTTTGGTTTGTTTTCTAGTTTTGTGTGGTTTTGGTTTGTTTGGTCTAGCTTTGTGTGGTTTTTGTTTGTTTTTTTTTTTTCCCCTCCTTCCTTCTTCCTTCCTTCAGTATTGTACATGACTCTACAAGGCCCAATGGATAAGGCACTGGTCAAGGTTATATGTTTTAAAATTTGATATTCTATATCCTCATACCATTTTTTATCCCTATGGTTCAAACCATGTCATAGTCCCCAAGCTAGAGCCACTATTGTTCCCTTAGCATTTTCCTTCTTTTTCCAAGTCTGGACATAGAAATTTTTGAGTTGTTACCATTTTAAACATGGCCTAAGTATGAGTATTTCTAAAATCTGGAACTTCCCAAGGGATTGAGGATTCTTAGGAACAACCTTCATCAGATAGATAATTTTTTCCCATTTCTAGAAAGGTAAGGAAGTCCTCCTAAATCCTTGTATTTTTCAAGTTATGGCTAGGTGGAGTTTGGAGGAGAGAATTTTACCTAGGGTGGGCCCGCAGAGAGAAATTCAACACTCAGCCCTTTTGGCTAAATAGTGCAAAAAAGTCACAAAGTGGCCTGCAGGGCCCGATGGAAGGGAAGGAAGCGCATTGGTGGAGGTGTGGAGGAAAACTTGGCACTTAGCCCTTTTGGGATAAAAAACTCAAAGGAAACATTCGACCCAAAAGCTCATAGAGGAAAATAAAAGGTCTTGAGGCCCGCAGACTGAATCAGGATAGGTGCCACATGTGTCATAGGATCAGGAGCAGGGCATGGAGATAAATTGGGAAATTTTCCTGATTTTAAATTTAGAAAGGAAACAATGGAGCCACCTATCTGTGACCAGTTAGAGAGCGCCACGTGTCTTGGAGCGGCGAGGCACATGGACATTTTTGGGAATTTTTTCACTAATATGAAATCAGAAAGAAAAAATGCAAGTCTTTGGCCCACGGATTAATTAAAATGGTGCCACGTGTCTCAGAGCGTTGGGGCCATGCAGATATTTCTAAGGAAATTTTTCCAAAAGGGAAAAATTTAAAGTTTGACCCCGCCAACCCTAATTTTGACTCTATTTTTTACCAGTTTTTTCCTAAATCTTCAAGAGGACATATCTTTCAATCTAGAGCTCAAATTTTCACATTTCTTGGTATCAATGGAAAGATGGTGAAATTATCCACACGATGGAAACTTCAATTTTAAATTTTTATGGAGTTTTGTGGGAGAAAATAAAGAAAAAGTTTCTGGCATGCAAAAAATGCAAAAAAAAGTTTCCCTCGACTTCGCTCCAATGTTCTCCTGCCATGTGGATGGCCTGATTTCAAAGAAATTAGGGAAAAGGATAAAACAGTTCATATGAAAACTGACAAATTGAAATATGAAACACATTTTTGTACACATAAACTCTTTTTTGGGCTCGTCAGAAGCATTTTCTTTGCGAAAAAGGAATCTGGAAGAGGGGAAATGATCAAATTTGTTTGTAATGGCTTTGGGTCAAACGATTTAATGGTTTTTCAAAGTCTTTGTGAAGGGCTGGCAATCAAAATTGGAAACTAGAAGCACATTTTTGCAGAAAAGAGGACAAAAATGATTGTTAGTATTCTTCTATTCTCCTCTTCTATATTTTTCTTCTATTCCCACTCGTTGTACAAGTTTTAACTCTGATATCAATAAAAAAAAGGAAGGAATTTTGTGTCCCCCCGATGGAAAAATTGATTGGTGCTTTATGACTAGTGTGTTTTATTTTGTCTTGTGCTCAGAAATTACAAATTTTATCTTTCTTCTATTAATTAATGCATGTAATGAAACTTCCAGTTGATGTGTGTGGGCATCTGACACTCTACCCACAAAATTGATCTCCCCCTCCTTCATTCTCACTCCCTCCCCTTTCTCAGATTGATTTCTACTATAGTAAGGAGTTGCTATTATTTCCATAGGGATAGTGGAGTGTTTCTATGGATCTTTGGTTGAAAAACCACCATAAATCCACTTTGGTTTTACATGTTAAACAATGGTAGCTTCACCATTCAAATGTAGAGGGACTTTGATTCACATAGCATTGGTCCCTGAAATCCACAATTTTTTTCCACAAGACTAATTTTCTCACCAACAGATCTCAGATACAAGACTCCTACACACAGCTTGGATGCTCACCTTCTACCCTTCCTACAATATTCGCTGGGAGCATCCACATTCGTCTCTTCCATGTACTATTTTTTCATTTTGTAGTTAACATCTTACATTACTTGATCATACATGCTTTTGACATATTGGCTATTTCTCTTACATGCTAATGGGTGTTCCATGTTCAACAGTTGTTTTACAGGACTATATTTTTCTATGACTACTTCTTTGTTTCTTTACACTTGTCTCTCATTATTTTCTATTGTATACGAGCTTTTCCTTATGTTTGTGTGTACACTTGCTTATTATTTATGGACATGATGGTCTTACATGTATTGACAACATCATGAGTGATGAACCATGTTTGCAACCCAATTTGTGTGGTTTAGTTGCTTTCTTGTGTAATTTGCATTGTCTCTGTAGCTTACACATGTTTTCTATATGCATGCTTTTATTGTTTACACTTATCTTTGGCTAGCCTTCTTGTTTGTGTGTGCCTTGGTTTCTACTAAGATATTTCCAGGGTACACATTTCAGAGTGCGGTTGGTCCTCTTTTGGGGCTGCATTTTCCTATTAGCAACGTTCCATGTGCCCCCAAAGAAGGGGACATCATTTCGGTGTTTTTACATACTAAAACAGAGATTCTACACCAACATGGTTCAGTTTTCTATAGTGAGTGGGTTCAGACTAGTCTATGAACCCCATACACAATGAATTTTATAGGAAATGGTGTCCTTGGTATTTCTTGCAAGAATTTACAGGCATGGGGGTTATAGTGGATTTTCCTCTCTACACTGCTTCAGCCAGCGGTGTTGGATCATCCAAAAAACTAGGACAGTACAAAGATATCTTGACACACATTTTAGTAGAAGTGGTTAGAACTTAGAGGACACATAACATTTCCTCCCTACACTTCTTCAGCCATGGTCACATGAGATCTCCTAAAAAAATTACAGTATAGGATATCTTTCTACACTCTTCCTCTTGACATAGATCAGGTGCAAATGTTCCATTTGCACTTCTATTTTTACGTACTTTACATTTGTGTATTTTTTACACATGTGTATTTTACATAACATTTTTACACTTATATACATACATATTTGACTACTTGATCATTTTCTCCTTGCAGGTCCGGCCGTATGAGAAACAAAAAATCAAATAGGGGGCAACAACAACATTCCACGACAACACACATGCTTTACTAACCATGTAGGTAAAATACACACTGTGGCAGCTACACACATGTGTTTCATCCTAGGTTCACTCTCATCACTTTTTCTTTGTGCCATTTTCATCTATAGTTTCCACACTCCTCCATCATTTTGTCATTTCATGCTTTGTCTAGTCCTTCGGCATGCCTTCTTCATCACTCTACAATGACATCAGGTACACATCTCTATCTAATTTATGTTACTGAGATTTCTTCTCACCAACATAAATTGGGGGAAAAATGTAGTCACAAAATCATGCACTTTAGACATTTATTTATCCTGGTCTCATACTACTATTTATAAGGTTCTCAAGGGAAGAAAATACTAATTAACCCCTATCTTTTTGGCCATTGTATTGATTTTATTTCATATTTTACAACCTATTACACCCATTTATCCAGTCATTTTCAAAGATCCCATGTCATCTTAGCCCTAACCGGGGTGCCCAAATTCAATATTGGGGTTCCCTCGTCTATTTTCCACTTTTCCACCATTTTTCATTAATATCTTTCTCGTGGCTAGCCTTTTTGAGGTTAATTACAAAATTAGACCAAGAGAACCCTATAAATATAAATTTATGAGACCATAATGAGGACCCTAACATCATAAACTATTATCACTCCATCTAGATTTGCATCCATCTATTACATTGGCATCAACATAACTCCATCATTAAGGTACAAGCTAGGACATCTGCATCACACTTCAGAGGGGGAGGTATTCTATTTGATTCCATACACACATACAATTAAATTTTCTACATTTATCTATTTCCTTTTATTTCAAAAAGTACAACTGACACAAGAGCACCTAAGGCACAACACACACACACACACACACACACACACACACACACACACACACACACACACGGAAAAATACATCCGGGTCCGAAATGTAGTGCAGTGCTAAGTTTAGTAAGACCACTATTGTTGAAACCGAGGTCAGTCTAACCCATTCATTTTGCATTTTTTTTTATGGTTTTGATACTTCCTTTTGGTATCTTGTAGGTTATTTCTTATTCTTGGAATATTTGGAGCATTCAACGAAGTATAGAGAAATTGATGCAATATGTACGCAGAGCTTCAAATCACCTTTTGACCCTATAAATACCAATTTTGGGTATTTTTTCTAAACCAAGGTACCCATATCTCATATCAGAGTGCCCGTGGGAACCCTTTTCCTACTCTAGGCACCCCATTCCAGCCACATCATCCAGATATTTCATTTTTGGCATAACAGCATAGTTATTCCTACTTTCTAATTTTCTGTGCACTACTACGACAAAATATGACAGTCACCAGTTATTAGCTGAGTTCTTTCCTTTCCCTAATTACATATTAAGGTTTAGTATTTCATTATTTATTTCTTTTACATGTTATCTTAGGGTTTTTATTTGTTGCGTTTATATGTCTTCCTAGATTAGAGTAACTATCTTGTGCTATCCTAAAATAGTCAATTTTAGTTAATAACTTGCAGTGACTACAGAAATAATCAAATCATATATACTCTTTGGGCTTACCGCAATAGTGTACTCATGCCCACCAATGCTACACCATTTTCATTAGTTTATGGTATTGAGGTCGTGATTCCACTGGAATTCGAAATACCATCATTACAGATCTCACTAAAAGGTATTCTAAAAGAAAATGAATATCACGAAAGCCACCTTCATGAGCTTGAAATGCTTGACTCTCTCTATGTTAAAGCTCTTGAACATCTCCAAATATATAAATATCACATCGCATAAGCATACAATCATAAAACTCATCCTCGCGAGTTGAATGTGGGTGAAATCCTCCTAAAATTAAATAATAAAAACATGAATGCTGGATCTTTCGTTAAAGGGAAAATTCAAAACTAGCTGGATAGATCCTTATGTAATCACAAAAAAAATGGGGGTGGAATCTATCACCTTGCCACTCTCTTAGGAAATACACTTCAAAAACATCTTAACGTTATAATCTTAAATTATATCATACATAAATCACAAAATGCTACCCTATGATGCACTCTTGTGCTAAAATTCACACTTGACTATTGAGGACATACTACATTCATGAACCTCACATCATGCACACAACACATTTGACACTTGGTGCATTTAGGACACATATTTCTAGCACACATTCAACACAACCCACTACCCGATGACGCACTCTAGGTCCACAATTCATACTCAACTACTGAGGCTTTAAATGTGAAATGAACCTCACCATACTCACTCACTCTCTACACTCTATGCTTTGTTGATCATATCTTTCCAACATTAAATTCAAACCATTTCCCAAGGATAGACTCTTGTTTTATGGTTCATTCTTGATTGCTGAGGGGGAATTTATAAATTAACCTCAACTCATGCATAGTCATTCAAATTCACTCAGGGAGCATGCAAATCCTATCACATTCACTTTTCATTCTATTCCATTCCCACTCACATCATACTGCATATCTTGGTCACACATTATTCTTGCTTACTTATACTCGTTACATGTACACTTTGTTTCCCATTCTAGAAAGATATTTCATATGTCATTATATTTTTTATACACACATGCGTGTTCACTTTCCTTCTAGTTGTGGATGAATTCTTTTCACAAATTATTACATACAACACAAATTCTTGGAACTGTACCTCTTTCCTGTCCCACATTGGCTCCTGGGGCATCTAATTTCATACACATTATAGGTGTTATTGTTTCATTTTATACTATTTCCTATTCCTACTAGCACACTATCTTATATTGGATCATGCACATTTTGACATATTTTTTATCTTTCTAACATGCTAATGAGTGCTACATGTGTAAAATTTTATTTGCATGAACTATTTTCCACGATGGTTTTCTGATACTGTTTCGTGTCACTATTTTCCATTGTATGCCATTATTTGCAGGCTTTTCCCTATGTATTAATTGTTCATTTATTGTATGTTTTTGGCCGCTTCAGACCTAATTTCTTGTGATATTATGAGTGATGTCCCATGTTTGAAACCCACTTTTCATGGTCTACATTATTTTCTTGCTTGCTAGCTTACACTTTATCTTCTATATCAATATTTTTCTTGTTTGTAATAACACTTGTTTCCATCCACTTTGTTTATGCATGCCTTAGTTTTTAACAAGAACATTCCCTTGCCCCTGCAAGGAAACAATATTAGATCAGTGTCCAATCCTTTCTTTTGGACTGCATCCTCCTAGCAATTTTGCCTACACAACAAATGAGGGGGGGCATACATTGGGTGAATCAGTCACCCCATTAAGCAGTACACAGTCATAGTTTATACCTACACAGTACAAGAACAAAATAGTCTTCAGTCACATAAACGACCTAGATTCCAACTTAGGTCCTCATCATAGCATAAACACCAGCACTCAGATATATACATGAGCACCTGTGCACTCCTGACCCTTCCTAGGTTCCTATTACTAGGGGTAGTTACATAGTTTTTCTTAGATCAACATAGTTTATACTAGATTACATAGTGGCTTGCATAGAACAAGTGTATTCCTATAATAACCAGCTTGCATGTTATATCCTTTTTCTATTTGCATTAGATCAAACTGGAACAGAACATGATCACACCATTTGTAGTGGTGTATAAATCTCTGACAAGTATCCAGGGTTATAGAATAACACTATACCTATCTCCCCAACACTTCTTTTGTCGTGGCGTGAGATCACCCAAAAAACTCAGATTTGGCATGAGATCATCTGAAAAACTCATTCTTGGAATAAGATCACCCAAAAAAATCATTCTTCTACAACATCTTCAGGGTCCTTTATATCCTTTTCACTCATCATAGATTAGGTGCACATGTTCCTTCTACTACTTTTTCACATTTTCACATACTTTTTCAGATATTTGGATTAATTTTTTCATATACACATATTTGACTGATCTTTTTCTCTTCTCTTTTATAGGTCCGTCCTTCTGGGAAACAAAAGTCACATCATCAAACACATCAAGTGACATTGACGATAGGTACAACATGAGATAACACATACACTTTCACCCCTAGTGTCACTTCCTCTTCTTTATCTTTCACATTTCATTTTATCACTTCATGCTTTTTCTTTTCTCATTGGCATGATTTTTCCATCGATCTACATGGTTATCAATTACCCATCTATTATCTACTTTATGTTATCGATTATTCACTCAACAACATAATGTGGGGGAAAATGTAGACACCAAATCATACACTTAGGTACATTTCTAGGTCCTAATCACATACCACTATTCATATGATTCCTAAGTGATAAAACTATAAATTGACAATTATTTTTGTCTTTTTGTCTATGTTTCATTTCTTTTTAGCCTCTTACACCCTACAGCCCAATCGATACTTTACTACTTTATATTTTATGACTCTTGACACCAGTGCCCATCTAGATCGCCAGCGCCTAGATTCCCTCATCCCCTTTGGGTGCCCTCGACCTATTTGTAATTTACTCACTCCTTTTGGGAATATTATTTTTGTATGGGTCAGCCTTTTAGTTGTTAATAGAGAAATTCAACTAAGGGAGTCATATAAATATAAAGCTATGAGACCATAATGAGGGACCAAGCACTAAGCATCTACTATCTATCACCTAAGGTTTCATCCAAATCCATTTCAAGAGGATCAATTTATATCTATATAGCTCCATTCACAAGGACATAAGGCTTGCATTCATCTACATCACACTGCATAGGAGTGGAAGTTTCATTCTATTCCATCCACACGTTTTACTTACATTTACTACACATAGTTATTGCTCAGCTACTTTCACAAAGTGTGATCTGGAAAAAGAGCCACCTAGGGCATGATTGCACACACACACAAAAGAACTACATTAGGAGTATGAGATGTAGTGCAACATTCGGTCAGTAAGTCCACCATTGTTGGGTGAGATGAGGAAAATCCAACTCCCTTCATATGCATCTTTATCTTTTTAGGGGTTTGATACTTGTCTTGGGGTTTTTGTAGAGTTTCTCCTTCATCATTAATTTCAAGGACATATTGTCGTAGTCAACGATATTTCAATGAACTATAGGCTATCAGTAATGAAGGCTAGTGATACTCATGTGACACCTGAAAGGATTTTTTGGAGATTCTGCATAGTCACATGCACCCACAGAAGGTATCTCGTGCCTATACACCCCATGACAAAGATTAGGCACCCTGGTCAAACATTTTCGATAGTTTTACATATTTCTGGGCTCAGTTGTGAAAGTCTATGCTCCTATTCCATCAGTTTTCTACCTCAACACATATTCAAGGATTTTTGTGAAATCAACTAAGTCTCTCTATTCCATTCTTGCAATTAGGATTTTAATTTCCAATTTCTTATTGTTTAGGTCATAAATGTACTCTATTTTTTATATTTAGACATTATTTGAATTTGTACTTCTTAGGGTTTTAAAAATTTCTAATTTTTTTAAATCACCATGCTAGAAGTGTGCTTATAGAAGTGTCCCACTCTTCCTATTGTCAAAAGTACTTAAAAGTATGATAGTCTAAGTGGAATGATGTGCGAGATGCTGTCATCTTGGCCTTTTTCCAACAGCCAAGACTGTTGACATTCCTACTGAGAAAGGAAAAGGAGTGTAAATAAATTTTTTCTTCTTATGTTCCTTTGCCACATGATTGATTTCATGGAAAAAGTGATATATAATCTCCTGCTCATCTAGATTTTCTGAAAAATATTTGGGTAGTCTAAAAGGGATAGTGAGAATCCCTTCTACTCTTATCACTATATAGTTTGGGTAACACCATCGAAAGCTCCCTATTCTCTCAATGATTTGATGATTCTTTGACTTGTAGGCATAGGGGTTTCATGTATGACATTGTAGATCACAAGGTAGTAGCTATTACAAATGATTAACTAAAATTAACAAAAATTGGAATGCAATAATATCTAATCTAATCTAGGAGGACATAAACATTATAAATAAATCCATAAGTAAAGTAATATGAAGTGATTACAATGATTAAAATTATTGAAATAGTACCTGAAATAAAACTCTAATGTGCAAGAGGAGGGTAACGAATAAACTCAGTGGGAATTGCATATGGTTATCTTAGAGTGTCAAATAGGTCTGACAAGAAAATCTACAGATCATGGCAGTTCTATATTCACATCCTAAAAAGAGTGGAACTGGATGATCTGAGTAGATTGGAGCACCCATGAGGGTACTTAAACACTCTAAGGTGCACTTGTATGGTAGAATAGGAACCCTAGTCTTGAAAACTCTCAGAACCTATTCCCTGTGGGTGTCAAAGATGCTCTCATAACCATCACTACCAGTACACTGGATTCACCTAACTACATCAAATTTTCCTGAATATAACCAGATGAAGTTGATGACCTGCAAGTTGCAAGAGAGTATTAAAACCCTAAAAAAACAAAATTTATGCAAATGAATGGAAATATATAGAATGACCTTAGTTGCCACAATAATAGGCTTACTAAACTGAGAGTCTGTATTACATTTCAGACCCAAATGTATATCATTCATTTCTTATATGAAATCCTAGTGAGGTAGGGTCTTCAGAAATCTAGTTATTGTGGTGTGTGTGTGTGATGCATGTCTAGCCCTAGGTGCTCTTATGCAGTTGCACTTTGTGAAGTAGTGAGTAATAACTAAATGTAGAAAATGTAATATTATGTGTGCATGGAAGAGAATAAAATCCCTCCCCCTATGAAGTGTGTGTTGATCAGATATCCTAGCCTTGATGCATGGAACTATGTGGATGCAAGTGATGCAATGGATATAACTCTCATTGCATTAAAGTGGATAGTAGTAGTGATGCTAGGACTCTCATAATGGTCTCGTAACTTTATATTTATAGGGTTATCTTTCTCTAATTTCCTAATTAACCCCAACATGGAAGACTAGGAAAAAGATAAGGATGAAAAATGGCTATAAGAGGCCCAAAAAGAGGAAGGAAAGTAGAAAATGGATTAGGGCGTTCCAGGTGGGACTAGGGCACCCCATACATGCCTAAGTGCCCTGGTTTAGGCTAAATTTTATGAAGGAAAGTCTCCTAGATAGTTAGTCATGTATATAAAAATGTGTGGAAATGAGGAAATAAAAATTAAAAAAAGATGGCCAAAAGGTGGGATTAATTAGTATTTCTTCACTTAAGAACCTTATAATAGTAGTATGAGACTGAGCTAAATAATGCCTAAAGTACATGATTTTGTGAAGACATTTTGCCCCCACTTTATGTTGGTGAGTCCCTAGAAATATCACTAACATAAAGTAGATAGAGATGTGTACCTTATATCTATGTAGAGTGTAGTATAAAATGTGCCGAAGGACTAGAAAAGTGTGTAATGATAAAAAGATGGAGGAGATAGAAATTATAGTTGAAAAATGTGCACAGAAAAAGTGATGAGAGTGAACCTAGGGTCACCAAAAACACATGTGTAGCTTCTACGGTGTATAATGTACCTGCACAGTTAGTAAGGAGTGTGCCTATCACAAAATGTTGTTATCATCATTTTTGTTGTTGTTGTTGTTACTCCAAAATTTGAAAACTTGTTTCTCATACGGCCAAACATGCAAGGAGAAAATGATCAAGTAGTCAAATATGCATGTATGTTAAAATGCTATGTAAAATACAAATGTGTTTAGAAATGTGTAAAATATGTAAATGTAAAATACGTGAAAAAGAAAGTGTAAATGGAACATACAGTACCTGATCCATGTGGAGAGAAAGGGTGTAAAATGATATCTTGTAATGCTGCGATTATTTTTGATCTCACATCACCCTTGTTGAAGAAGTGTAGGGAGGAAATGCTCCGTGTCCTCCAAAATTTAACCGCTTTTATTGAAATGTGTGTGAACTATCTCTGTAGTGTCTTGGTTTTTTGGATGATCTGATGCTAGTGGTTGAAGTAGTGTAGAGAGGCACACCCACTATAACCTCCAAGACTATAACTGCTTCCCAAAAAACTAAGGACACCATGTCCTATAAAATTCCTTGTGTATGGGGTTGGAAGTAGACTTGGTTTGAACCCACTTGCTATATGTAAACCTAAAATGCCAAGGGTAGAAAGTGCATTGTACTGAATTTGGTGTAAATACACTGTGTTATTATGTAAACCCTCAATGATGCCCCCCATTTTTGGGGGTGGATGTGACGTCACTCATAGGAGAATGTGGCCCCAAAAGAGGACCTACCACACTCTGAACTCTGTAATTTTGGGTTGCAGGGGGAAAGGGGGAGTTTTGGTAGAATTGTAAGGCATGCACAAACAAAGATGAAATACCCAAAAAAAGTGTTATTCTGAAAACACATGCATGCAATAAGACAATATAAAAGACACAATCAATGTAAGAAATACCAAGCACAGTAGTGTAAAGTATTGTAATAAATAAGTAATTGCACAAAGGGAGTTGTAAAATGGAACACCACTTTTGATGTCACAAGACACACAAGGCCATCATGGCAACAATCAATAAAAATGTGTAAGCACCAAACATAGTCAAAGCCCACATACAATGGAAGAAAATAGAAAACAATTACAAAAAAACAAACAAGTATTCATGCAAACATATAATCCTACAAAAAAAGTGCTGCACATGGAACACCTATTAGCATATTAGAAAAATAACTAATATGTCAAATTTAAGGTGTATGATCAGGTAATAGTAAGATGCTAACTATGAAATGTTAAGTCTATATGAGATGAATGTGGATGCCCCCTTTGACCAGTATAAGAAGGGTAGAAGGAAAACATCCACATTGATGCATCCTAGAATTTACCAGATAACACCCTAGTCACACTAGCACATCACTCATGCCTTAGACTGAGCACTCACCCGAAGCACGCAAAGGTACCATGTCCCTCTTTAGGGTTGATGTAGCAGGATGTTAGCATGATGAAGGAAGAAACATATAGATCCATAACTAATCCATCATTCTACAATGCATGCCATACCCTTAGATCTAGGAAAGAAAAGTATTAAATAATAATCATGATTGAATCAAGAACATGCACTACTCAATTACACATGGGAATGACACTTAGATTCAGCCAATAACTTCCATCTATTAATAAACACATAAGCTCCTTACAATAATGGCAATCTATACCGATGTGTGCATGGATCTGATACATTAATTCAGTCATATGCACATATATCTTTATGCTTACCTCTTACGCATCGCACATACCTATATATCAACTACTATGTGATTCACATCATATATATAGGGTGGAGACTTTCCCTTCACCGCTTATCTATTCCAAAAATAGGTTGCATACTATTAATAGCCACACATCATTTACAGGCATAGTCACACATGAAAGTGTGCTATCTATAGACCTCTTATAGTTAACTAAAGTGAAAATCCTATTCTTAGTTCATCTCCATGCAAAATGACTTTGATCCGATCCTCTAAAGATAGACAATGTGTGGTGCACACGTCTCTACATGGTTTGTGTGTTTCACACACCATCTTCTAAAAATAGGTCTTCATGCTCAGAATCAGCTAAGTCCCAAAAGCTAAACTTTCCCTTCACATACAGGTTCTTCCTATCCCTCTGCGCCCTTGATCCTGGCCTTCTCTCCCACATGGACTTCTTGTGTGATCTCTAACAAGTATTCTCTGATCAACATTACCCCACACTAATCTCATTGTCATCCCGACAATGGTTATCTCCAAAAATGAAGTAAAGAATGTTGAATGGAAAGAATAAGAAAAAGAATGTAGATGAATAAAGAATGTTTTATGAGGTAGCCTCCTCTGTATCAGTTTGAAGGATCAACTCTGGATACTCCTCCTTTATTTTGGCCTCCAAGGCCTGCCACTTAGATGAATGCTTTTTCTTCCTACTCTGGTATGTCCACAGTAATAGATTCCAGTTCATCTTGGGTAAATTCTCTTTTTTCATTCTGCAATACCAACACAATGTTGGACATTGCAGTATGTTTTCCTTCCAGTGAATCCATATTGTGCAATGAGTTTCCCAAGCTCATCTAATCTTTCCTTGTGTGGCTCTTGTGTTACTGCTAGGGCCTCGCACTTTTTCTTTACGTGTGTTAATATTCTACATGGCCTAAGGTATCATCCTTCATAGCTTTCTAGACTGCATTATCTTCTTCTAGAGTATTTACCTGTTGATAAGCACCTCTGGAGCTGTGCATATATTTAAATCATGATCCACCTTTTTCAATTCTTTTTGGAGTGCTTGCAGTAACCCTTCATAGATGATGTAATATTTCTGACTACTGCAGCTTATCCCTTTCTAGCCTCTTCTTGAGATTCTTTGGTTTTGGCATGCACAATTGTGTCCTCTTCCAATACCAAGTCCACCAAATATTCCTAACATAATGCATTGCTAAAGGAAACATTGTTTTGGTACCTTAGATTTCAGATGTTTGCACCTTTCATCACATGATCTCCAATAGCCTCTGCCATGCTAATTAATACACTATTCTTTTTCTACTCTAAGTCCCTTCTCTTAGGTTATGTGCGCTATCTCTGCATCCTTTGCCTTCAAATCCTCATGTAAGTGCTCTAATTGTTGTGGCCTTGTCCATGTTTCTTCTAGCAACCTCAGTAGAAACCTTACTACCACATTGTTAACCTATTCATCTGACATAAAATAGGTGTTATGTGCCTAGCTTGAGGTGTCTTCTTCATTCATCTTGACACGCATGACTCCTCACATACATCAAAATCAGGCTCATCCATGTGGGTGTGCATTGACCATGAGAGTTACTTTCTAGTGCGAACCGTTGCCATATCCCCATCCATTAATTCCCAGCCAAATAAATCATTTATTCTATAGTGCTTTGGAAATGGGGCACGGATGATTTTTCCTAATGTCCTCTGCATAGCCCATGAGTGGTGGAACTATGTTCCCCACTCATCCTCTTCAATCTAGACCCTTTGGAATTATAGCTTCAAGGTTAGGATTCTTTCCCGTTACACCTTGAGCTAGTCACATGCACAGATCTAGAGGTTTCCTTCTCTCTTTCTTCTTTGTCCTTTCATCTCTTCATTTTTTTTCTCTTCCTCATTGTGGCTCATCTTCTTTCTTGAGTGGGGTAGAGATTAATGCATCACTCTCCCCTGATTCCTTTTCTTCTTCATCAAAATTTAACTTTCTTCTCCTCCTTTGGCTCAGGATGGCCTCCTTGTGTGGAGAGATTTTGAGGTGATTTCCTTACCATTTTTGGAGTTCCACCTTGAGTCCTTGTGCATCTGAATGCTTTCTTAAATTGGTGCTCCCCCTATTCAACCTCCATATCTTCCCCTTTTTTCCTATCCCTGAGGTAGAGTGGTCATGACGTTGTGAACTCACCCTCTATTCATATGTTTGTCTTTCTTCTATGCTCCAAACCCACTATCTTCATGCTCCTCTTCTTCATCCTCTACTTCAATAGTTTCTATGGGCCTTTAGGTGCTGGGATGTTTTCCATTGTGTGCTTACCCTTCACTGGTGCTGGGAGCATGAATTCATTCTCCACATACTTGTTTGTTCTCCATCTTGGGCTTCAGCTGGAGATACACTAATGCTGCCCCTATATCTACTATAGCCAGACTTATTGGCTTAATATTCAACACCTCCGAAATGATCCTCTCAACATAAGCACTTCTTCTTGGATACACATACTTCTTCCTCAACATGTGGTAGTCATAGTCTACCTTATTTGCATTGAATACCAGTTCGCATGTCTGTGAATCTGTAAACATATGCTTGGAAATACCTTGCAGTGAATGCATAAGGAAATTTACACCAAGGGCTCCAGAATCCATCTCTCATTGGGAAGCACGTGATGTAAAAATGTTGATATACAACAAACTGGACTTGTTTCCCCACTACTGATGGTAGGTCCTTTGGGATGTGCCACTCTTCTTCAAATGCTCCATGGATCCTGTCATACCATTTCTCTACCCTTTGCTTTACGTCATCTGTCATGGACCCTTTACATAGGTACTTGCTGAACCTTTCAGCTAGTGACTTATTCTCCATGGGGTATTCCCATACCTTTTCCTTCGGCCCTGTCTGGTACTCCAATTTCCATGAATACTAGTGATAATATTATAGCCCCAAAGCTGATCTTCCCTCTTGTGTGTGCACTTCCTCGACTATTTTCTCTGCAATGTAGCCTGTAATATTGTAGACTACTCCTTCTGACATCTTACGCAACGATGTAACCACATAGTATTTACCTGTGACCACCGCTCCTGATCATTCAAATTTGTAACAAGGTGTGCTGCTGCTTGCAGAACTAGACAGTTCTTTAACTTGTCTATATCCATACCGTGTGGACCCTTCAAGTACCCCAACTCCTGTCTGGTCTTTAAGATCATGGCTTTATCCGTGAGATCATTCTTTATATCCTCTCTAGTGGCCTTCAAACCTGTCACCATTGAGATAAGCGCAGATGAGATTCTAACTCTATGTCCTGCAAAGTAGAATAAGTCCTCATACACTTTGCTCATGAGCCACTAGTACAAGGGCTCATACTTCCCGAAATATGGAAGCTCGTATAATTGGTAGACCCTAATTCTCTTCATAAGCTTCTTTCCTACATCATCATAAACCAGCATGTCATCCACTCCATACGTTTGTTCATCCTCGTAGTGAGAAAGGAATAAATCTCCTTCTTGTTCTCTGAGGTCCCGTGATTGTATTCACTTACTTTTCTCTTTCTGATGTGTGAATCCCATTCCTAGCCGATGATAACTCCTTCTGGTTATTGCATTTTTGAAAAAATTATTTCAGGTGCCATCTCTTCCTCCTCGATGACCACCTTCTTCTTTCCTTTTCTCCTACTACAGCTACCTTCTTGGGTGATTTTTTACCCTACAATCGTCTCCTCTTTAACTTTGTAATTTTCAAATCAAACCCTAGCCTCGATTCAATCATGCCCTAGGTGGAAACTTTGTTCCCTAACTCCTCTCTGTCACCTTTCTTTGCTCAAAGCCTTCATCACTGGGGACGCAAGCTTATTTTCACATAGATCTATTTTGTCATCGCTTGGTTTCACACCCTTCACACCTTAACCCAATCACTTGACTCTTTGCACTTATCTCTTTCCTCAAATACTCTTAGTCACAATGGTAAAAATGAATTCACATCCCTTCCTTATATAGTTTTTCAAATTTTGATGCATTTATTGCTCCTTCACCTACCAAATATCCTTTCATTCATTAACCAAATTCATTCGTTCCATGTGATACATCTTTGCACCCCATCTATAACCTTCTAGCGTGCCTTCCTACCCTCTATGGTCACATAATTCTCTTTAGCACGCGCCCTTGTGCCCGAGTACCTCATCACTATACCTTCTCCTGGTAGTTATCAAGGCCTCTGCTTACCTTGTGTTATACTATCCTTTCATTCATCTCCATCCTTGGTCACTTTTGAGAAGCAATCTTCTTTTGACTTAAAGCACACCCATAACAGCTTATTCCTTTCACATTTTTATTCCCACAATATTTTACTTGGATAACTACAACCACCCCACACTAGAAGTATGTGTAGTCCTCTATGCATAAACATTCTTCACATAGTAATTAGCTTCATGCGCGCAAGCGTGCTTATTACACAAGAACAAAAACTAAATTGACAAAGCATAACGACAATGAAGGAAATACATTAAGGAAATTTAGAATTAAAAACCTAATCTAAATGGAAATAGTGCCTTATTACAAACACCAAGAAGACTTATTTATAGTAGGGCTTCAGCCTACTCCCATTAAATTAAATGGGTAATAGTGTTCCATCAAGTGCTTCTAACTGGAAAGCACCTAATTCAAGTATGTAAGTGATGACATACGACCCCAACCAATGTACTTTGAGCTTACCTGGATGGTAGAAGAACTTAGATTCATAGAGAATTACCATTTTTCCAATCTCAGACTTCTTATCCCTTATGTTTCTATCATGCCATGCTTTCTTCCTTGCCTTTTCCTAATTCTTAATCCATCATGCTATGTCTCATCACTCATCCAGTTGAATCATCTTCTCAATGCACTCATTTAAATCCTTTTCATCAGCTAGACCTCTAGCGCGCGTAATGCGTAAAGAAGGTAACATGAATTCTAAAGGAAGAATGGATTTGACACCAAACACCAACTAAAATGGTGTGGCCTTGTTCAATCTCTTATAAGTGGTTCCATATGCCTAAAGAATAGCTGACACTTTATCCTCCCAATCCTTTCTTCTAACATCACAATTTTTTGTCAATGTCTGGCTCAAAATATTGTTAAAATCCTCAGTAGTTCCATTTTCCTGAGGGTGGTAAGGTGTAGGCTTATGGTGGGCAACCATAAACTCATCTAATAGGATCCTTATGGTTTCATTAAAAAAAAGTGTACCCCTATCACTTGTCAAACTTAAAGGACATCCATATCTTGTAAGAACATTCTCCCATAGAAACCTAGTTGTTGTAGATGTTGTACAGTCCTTCATAAGTGCTACTTCTACTAACCGTGTGAGATAATCTATGCAAGTAATGATATAGCGTGATCTAGTCCTGTGTACGGCTGGTGAAATAGGTCCTACAAAATCAATGGCCCATTTCTCAAATGGTTTTGCATTGATAATAGGTCTAGGTGGCATTTCATCTTTCTCCTGGTTTTCCTAGGTACTGACAATGATCACATGCCTTACAATATTCTTTACAGTATTTATACAATGTCTCCCACCATAATCCAACAAGTAGTATCTTTCAGAATGTTGCATCACTTACATAGTAGCCTCCTGCAATACCAACATGGGCTTCTTCCATAGTGTCCTTGCACTCATGCTCTAATACACAATGGCGTAATAATTCATCTCTTCCTAACATGTAGAGGTCACCATTGATTAACATAAATGGTGTCGTATGCATATAGCAAGTTGTTTATTTTTTAATTCCTTCATTCCTTCTAGTGCCACATCAGTCCGTAGAAAGACAATAATGTCTTCTAATTCTGATGGCATGCGTTGTAACCTATATAACTGGGCATTTGACATGGTTTCTTTAATCATCTGTGGCTCTTCTCCCGAGTGAATTCTAGATAGGTGGTTTGGTCTAGAATTAATTTTCCCTGGCTTCACCACAATTTTCAAATCAAACTGTTGAAATAAGAGTACTCATCTGCATACATGCCCCTGTAAGATGGGCTTGGGCTTATTTACCAAGTAATTTAATACCTTGTGATATGTATATAATACAAATGGTGTAGCTAGAAAATACTGCCAAAACTTGTGTAATGCATAGATCAATGACAAAGCTTCGTGCTCTGTAGTTGTATAATTCTGTTTAGCAGACGCCAACTTCCTACTAGCAAAGAAAAAATGATGATTGACAATACGTTCTCTAGGTTGAGCTAATATTATGCAAATGGCCATGCCAGAGGCATCCACGTGTACATGAAATGGTTTTTCCCATGAAGGAAAACGTAGGATATGAACGGTAGTAAGTTTCTCTTTCAATGTTTCCAACACACACTGCTGTGATTCTCCCCAATAGAATGTACCTTTTCCTTTCAGTAACTTCTCTAGAGGTGCGACAATTTTTGCACATCCCTTGATGAATTTTCTATAATATCCTGTGTCACAAAAAAATCCGCGCACCTCACTTTGACTGGTAGGTGCTTCCAGGCCTAGAATGATTGTAACCTTAGTTGGATCAACCAACATATCTTCCTTGCAGATTATATGTCTTAATAGTATTCCAAAAGGTGTGTAGCAAATATGAACTTCTTGATGTTTAAAGAGACACTCAATTGTCTACACCGCTTGAACACTAAGTGCATATTTTTGCAATGATCTTTCACAAGCCCATATACTATCCAATCATCTAGATAAACTTGTAAAAAATTTGTGAATAAAATATTTGAATGCTTGAACAACTATTTGTGAGAATACAACAGGTGCATTTTTCAGTCCAAAAGGAATCACAGTATAGGAAAAAACCACCCAATTTAATAGTAAAAGTTGTCTTTTCTTGATCCTCTTAAGCAATCCTAACATGATGATACCTGAAAAATCCATCTGTGAGGGAATATATTTCATGCCCTACAACTCCTAGTATTTCCTCAGTAAATGGCATAGGGAATGGATCTGTTACACATGCAACATTTAGCTCCATGTAGTCCACACATATTCTAATTTTTCCATCAGTTCTTGATGTTGATCACCATTAGATTGACCCATTCTGACTCATAAATAGGCTTGATAATTCCATATTTCAACAAGTTATCAATCTCTTCTTTAACCTTTTTGCAAACAAATTGGAGTTCATTCTATAAGGCCTCTTTCTAACTAGGCGTGCATCGTCCTTAAGATTTATCTTCATTTCCCCAAGTGATTTATGCATGCCTTTAACTTCATGATACCCTCAAGGGAGTAAGTCTTTATAATCCCTAAGTAACTCAATGATCTTTTCCACTTCCAATTCTGACCAATAGTCTCCAATTATGACCTCCTTAGCCTCAGCCTTCGATCCTATATCCTTATTTGCACTATCTAAGACCTCATGCACAGCCTCTATGAATGGTAAATATCCATGTTTTCAATTTTCTCATCATCCACAATGTACACCATATTTCATTTTTCTTTCTCAAGGCAAGCACGTTCAAGAAATATGGAGTCTTCTCCTTCTTCAAAACACACGCCTGATTCTGTCTCTTCAAATAATTCCTATATGAGTTCCTCCACCCTTTCACTGTCTCCCATGGTTAACTGCTTAACAAATTTTAGTGCCTCTTCTATTGGAGGTTGTGAAGGAAAAGTATTTAGAGTTCTGGATCATTCTTGTAGTCAAAATTTGCTAGTTTCCAGTCTCTCGATGTAGTTCTACGTATACATACCAAGCTCATGCACACCCTTGTAGAGTGGAATAAAATTTATACACCCAAAGTGAAGGTGGTAATGCTTCCTATCTTACTGTCTAGAGTCTGTCACACTACTAAATGTGGTTCTGAATAAGTTGATCACCATTATAAATGCAAATCTACATAGGTTCATTACTTCTTAAAAACCTGGTAGATAGGATGATTCTGATCTCCTTCCACTCCATAAGATTATATTTGTGAACTACCCACCAACGCGTTATTGTCCCACGTAAGATATATGATAGCATGTCTCTTTTCCTGGACCTGGTCTATCCACTATGCCTCCATGGCTTGTTATTAATATGAGAAGATATTCTTCTCCTGTATACCAAGGCATTGCACTACCTATCTATCGAATAGAACAAAGTCCATTCTTACACGCAACCGTACTTTTTACCTCATTTCCTACTATTTCATATGTACCAATGAGCCCAATTGTCACAAGCAACACTCATAATATCACTAATAGAGTGATAATATTCCCACTATAGGATACCCTCCTTTGATGTCTCATTGACCTTTGGGTCCTGAATAGTGTGTACATAGATTCCGTTTTAAATCCTCCTCACTCAGAGGCTATACATATGGTGTAGAATTCCCATCTGTCAATGTATTACAAACCTTTCCTCCTTTTTCTCAAAGCTGATATACCCCTTATTGAATCTCAAGTTAGAATTATTCGCATAACACCAATGGTGTCCAAGTAAGGCTGGAAAACTATCTGCTTTTGCAAATGCTAATACCTCCTTCAAAACCTCCTTCAAAACTTCCCTCATTCCTATCATAGCATGGTCAATTATGATCCCGATCCTGGTGCTCGTTCGTGTTCTTAGAGTTATCCGTTACACTTGTCTATCATACCCCGATGTCTATAACATCATGGATCTAACCAATCAATCGATAATCCTCAGTATCATGGGTCATAGACCTATAAATCTTGCAAAAGTAGGATACATTCTTCCTTATCACATGTTGTAACAAAGGATAATGATTACCATCGTGATTCAAATGACAGATCTTAGAGTCCAACATTAATGAGCATATTTTTCTACAAGGACAACTATCCTTGGTGTGACCCTCCACTTCACAATCTGTACACCAAATTCTTGAGCACATTTCATGGCTTGAATTTGCTGATAGCTTCTCTAACTATTTTTCCATAGCTTAATTTTTTCCTCTAAGAATAGACTAACACCAGTGTTAATGCTTCCAACTACCTCAACACATGGGGATGCCTCCAATGCTTTGCATGGATCAGTGTGTCTTATGTAACAACACCCTTCTAAATGATGTATTCAATCCTCTAAAAAACCATTGTGCATGCTGGCTAGTGTGAATATCATAAGACAACTTAGATAGAAGTGTCTTAAAGCCAGCATCATACTCACGTACACTCTCTATAGTGCCTTGTTTGATATCTCTCAACAAGCTAATACTCTTCTTCTCAAACTCTAGGATATAGAACTCTTTTAAGAAAGCATCCTTCAATGCTGCATAATCCAGACAAGTTTGATCAGGGTCAAAATTTCTATACTAGTTGTGTGCTCGTCCCTGTAAGGTAGTAGTGAATTGACTTGCCTTACACTCAAAATCCATGATCCCTTTCGTGTGCCATAAGATTTTATACATATGAACATGTTCGGAAACATCCTCTATACCTCTATACTCCGGGAGATGAAGATACATTTCCATATAGATATTTCATGGTTGTTGTGGGCCTTGACCACCTGATCCAGATCCACTAGAACTAGAACCACCTATACTTCTTGATCCTCCACCTGTAGTTGGAATATTACCTATAGATATACTCCCTTGTTCTTTGACAATAGTACTATACTGAACCCCTACATTCTATGAGGTAGTTCCACTTCTAAAGGTGAATCCAACATTCTACACGCTCATGTTCTATGCGGATGATACACCTAAAAAAGTTCCTCCAAATAATGAAGCTGTCTGACCTGCCATTGATGTGCTTGTTTCTTGACTTACTCTTTCTCTCATATTTCCCAAGTTATCTTGTTGGTTACTTGTACTAGATACTAGAAAACCAAGCACAAGGGTTAGGTCACCAGGTGGATTAAGATGCCCGCCCATGGCCTAGGTAGTCTTTGCTGGCGCACTTTTGTGTGGAGCCAATGGGCGGTCTCTGTCATGCTTTCCAAGATGGGGGAGTTCCTGATGCTTTGGCTCCACCTCCTCTACATGAACTTCAAATCCTTCACAATCCATCTCTCTCCTCAACACCATACTTTCTACAATAGTATGTTTCTTCTTTATCTCCCTCTTGCATGCCTCATTATACTTAAGCCACATTTCCTCTCTCTACCTTTCTACCGCTAGGTTTTCCATCTTTCACCAAATCTGTTCCTTCCCTCACATGTGGTGAGGTTTAGTTAACCATCAGTTTACTCTCCAAGTTCAAAGTTACCATCAAGATCTTCATCGCCAGTGGAATACCATGTAGATATGCTCCTCTAGGATACCACAAAAACTGGGATTCAGCTACCCCTGGGAAAATATATGCTGAAATTGAATATTCCATAATATAACTATTTAGAACAACACAAAACCACATATCCACAGCGCGAGTCTAGATAAGATCAACATCATAAAGGGCCTAAAATTCTTCCTATGTCCAGACAAGTGCACGATACCTCCAATTCTGCTAAGATGCATAAGAAGTCAGCCACTCGTATAATTCTATTGGAAAGAAGGAAAAAAATATCTCATACTGATTCTGTTCTACCCAAGTGTGTGAGTTAAACTCAGATCCACTGCTGAACCACCATCCATATTCTTCCTCCAAATCATGTATCCACTCCTTAATACTTGCTAGAGTTAACCGGTACATCTTCATCGCAAACCATCCTGAAAACAAATGAAAAAGAGGTCCCGACAACGAAACCAATGATGTAGCCTAGAATTTACCAGATAACATCCGAACACACTGGAACATCACTCATCCTAGATTTAGTGCTCACCAGAGCATGCAAAGGTACCAGGCTCATCTTTAGGTTTTTTGTAGTATGATGTTAGCGTGATGAAAGAAGAAACAATAGATCCATAACTAATCCATCATTCTACAATGCATGCCATATTCAGATCTAGGAAAGAACAAGATTAAACAATAATCATGATTGAATCAAGAACATGCACTACTCAATTACACATGGGAATGACACTTAGATTCAGTCAATAACTCCCATCCATTAAAAAAAACACATAAGCTCCTTACAATAATGACATTCTATACCGATGTGCACATGGATCTGATACAATAATCCAGTCATAAGCACATATCTCTTTATTCTTACTTCTTATGCTCTCCATATACCTATATATAAACTACTATGTGATTCACATCATATATATAGGGTGGGGAATTTCCCTTCACCATTTATCTATTCCAAAAATAGGTTACATGCTATTAATAGCCACGCGCCATTTACAGGCATAACCACACATGCAAGTGTGCTATCTATAGACCTCTTATAGTTAATTGAAGTGAAAATCCTATTCTTAGCTCGTCTCCATGCAAAATGCTTCAATCTGATACTCTAAATATAGATAATGCATGGTGCGCATGTCTCAACATTTTTGGTGTGTTCCGCATGCCATATTATAAAAATAGGTCTTCATGCTCAAAATTGGCTAAGTCCTGAAAGTTGAACTTTCCCTCCGCACACGGGTACTTACTTGTCCCTCCGTGCACCCTTGATCCTGGCCTTCTCTCCCTCGCAGACTTCTTGTGTGATCTCTAACAAATATTCTTTGATCAACACATGTCATGTGTAAGAGTTGTGTATCTGTGACCACGTTCAATAAAGGTGTGAAGTTTCATGTGTGTATGATATAGATAATGACATATAAGAAATCAATCTAACATGTGTAGTAAAGTGATCATGCAAAACAATAACAAGCAAGAGTAAATTTCCCCAAGACAATGTAATATGTTGTGGATGGATGGAATGATAGGAGAAACGTGCCTCCTAAGTGTATAGAAGTGGATGCAATGAGGTTCATTTTTTTTCCCCCTCAGCAGTCAAGAATGAACCATAAATAAGAAGTACGTCATCAGGAAATGGTCGAGTAGTGTTTGTTATGTCTAGTGGGATGTGATGAGTGTGTATGTAGGAGTGATGAGATGTGACATATAGAAAGGATGTGTGTCAACCCTATATCCAAAGTTTATATCATGATTTGTTGAATGGGAGAGTGATGATTTAGCCTAAGCATATATAACTATAAGATGAATGAGTGAGTGATGATTTAACACTAACTATATATCACTATATGGTGAACATATAAGTGATGATTTATCCCTAAGTGTATATCACTATAAGGTGAATGGATGATTTAGTGCTAAGTGTATATCACTACATGATAATAGAAATAGGTGATGATTTAGCCTAAAGCGTATGTCACTAGGTTCAGAAATGTCACATGATGAAATGTTGTATGGTGAGTGTAAGATCCATTTGATTGGTAAACCCTTGGCAATCGAGTATAGACCAAGGAACTAAATTTAGTCATAGGGTAGTGAGTACAGTGCATAGAATACGACGTAGTATAAATGACCAAGTGATGGATACTATATTTAAATGTGTTGTATGTATTATGGAATGTAGGATATGTAAGGTGTGTAGGATGTGTAACATGTAATGTGTATAATATGCAATGTAATGTACGATAATGTAGAATGTATCAATGAAATGTAAAGCTAGGATCATATGTAATGTAACCTAGTGTAGTATGTAGAATATGTGTATGGACACATAATGTATGATGTGACGATGTATAGGGTATGTGTGGATAGCCCAATAATGTATGTAGGGTAAGGACCAATGTTATGTAGAATGTAGGAATGAATTGTAAAACTAGACTCGTATGTTATGAAGACTAATATAGTATATAGAAAATGTATGATGTGAAAATGTGCAATGTATAATGTGACTATATATGTAGATAGCCTTATAATGGATAGCGTATGATGCAAAACATATGGATGATAGAAATATTGACAATCTAGTAAAAATGTGTGATGCAAGAATGCGTAAATGGCAAAAGGTTGTTGATAAAATTGTAGAATGTATTGTGTTGGACGTGTAATGTGTGATATGTAGAGTGTTTTGTGTGGGGTTTAGTGTAATGTTAATCCCTCAACATTTAATTGTGAACCAAAGCACACGAGTACATCATCGGGTAATGACTATGTGATAATGTGTGATGAATACATCTATGTAAGAGGATTGACAAATAATGATATGTATGTGCTAGGATGAGGGGGGGAGATGTTATGCCCCTAAGTGTGTATGAAGGAGAAATTATCCAATGAGGGTGAAGGATGAGGGTCACTTAGCCAATGTCTGAGATGAAGAAATTGGATGGCCATGATCTGATAGCAGTAGTATCTTAGATAAGCATGACACTAGTGAATGAAATCTATATACACATGAAGAATGAAAAAATGATGAATATTGGGATGTAGGAATACCTTGTAGTGATAAGGATAGTAGAAGAGATGGTGAATTACCTATAAAGGGTCATTGCTAAGGAGGTATGTTTGTAGCACTAGCTAGACACTTACGAGATGAACAATCCTGATGGGTTAGATGGTTAATAGGAAAATATTTTTTAGCAAACAAAAGGAGGCCTAGATGTTTGATATATTTAATTATACGTGACAGAGCAAAAAAAGAATTAGTATGACGTCCATGAATTCAATGATAATAGAAATATGGATGACCACAATATTGTATTGGTTGAGAAGGAGGATAGTGATGAGTAGGTGGTAGAGTAATCAATCGATGATTAAGAAGTTGAATGAAAATGTCCTATGTCATAACATTAGGGTCAAAGATGAGAGGTTGAGGCAATGTTATACCTTGAGGTTTAGCTAGATGACAGGTAGCAGATGTATATGGTGTATGAGGTGTAGCATGAGTACCAATATGCGATCGTGAAGCATCCTTAAGTTGTTGGAATTTAACAACGAGAGATGAAATTGTGGCTTCAATAGAATGAAATTGATTTTGTAAAGTGTGTATTGAATCTAATAGGTGTTTATTCGATGGATGACTATGAGAGCCAAAGTTGTTAACTACATGTGTGGATATAGTACCTATTTGAGGTGGTGATAAATTGTCGATAATGTAAGGAGGTAGTGGAGGAGAAAAATATTCTAAAAGCATATCATTATTATTGTCAAAATCATGTGTAATGATGTGGGAAACCTGATAAGAAATGGTATGTGGTTGGTCATCCAAATAACCATGAGTGCATAAAATATACATGAACATTGCATATTGTTCATCCATAAAGGGAGGTAATGAGTATCCATGAGCATACAAAATAGTGAAGTTGGGTGAATATCAATCAAAGGAGCTACTACAAATGAGCATAGTGCCAAATGGCATGAAAAATGCTATATCAATGCGATCAATATCAAGTGTGCCTCCAATATAATCTAACGAAGAATGGCGAAGAGTAAATGGAGAAGTAGTATAATAACGTGTAAAATGTACTACACGATGGAAAATGTGAAGGCCATACACTACAATGAGAATAACTGAGCCATGATACAAATGTGGATCATATAAAGAAGAATGGAGGTATTCAGAGTAAAAAACAAGCCGAAGGAGACCATCATGTGAACATACAATGGCCATGCATAAAGTATCAAGTGGTATGTGCTCCCAATAAGAATTTTTCATGAAGAGAGTACAAGTGAATGGTGGGTGCATTGTAGGGGATGGCATTAGCATATATGCTGTAGAAAAAACCATGGATTGTAAAGGATCCTGATATGGAAAAATAATAGTAGTAGTGGTAGGCGGTGAGGAGGGCACTACATTGATCATGTGAATAACGCTCTCAAGTGGTATGCTCATCTATAAGGGGAGGTAGTGGAGGGATAGCTAAAGCAAGATATTATTGTGGAGTAGGCTCTGTATATAATATCATAGTATTGGTAATATCAGGAGTAAATGGTGAATCAAAAGGGACCATATCCACCATATAAAAATTAGGAATGAAGTCACATGAAGCTTCGAGACATTAAGATTCAACTGTAGAAGATGGACAAGTAGGGACAACTATTGTATCAGTAGAATCATCTACACATAATACAAGAGAATTAACAAGCAAATGTGAATGAGCTTATGGTTCACTAATTGTAGTAGGTGTGCCTATGGGATTAGGAGGAAGATATTTTACTTCCACTATGAGTTGGGCTAAAATAATAGGATTGATAGTACATAGATAAGCGAGAAACAACAACATCGATAGTTCTAGGATCCATATCAAAAGATGGAAGATAAATAAATGAAGGGAAATTTCTATAACCATAAGGATTAGTAGGATTATCAATAAAGGCATGACCACGACTATCAAATTATAGAGTAATAAGAGACTTAGAAGGATTACATTTACCCATGATGAGAGGTCGGCTTCACACAAATGATTAACTAAAATTAAGTAAAATAGGGGAATCTAAAAATAGTTAATCTAATCTAAGAGGACATAAACACTGTAAATAAATGTAATAAAGTAAAATTAAGTGACTACAAAGATTAAATGATTGAACTAGTAGAAATAAAACCCTAACATGTAAAAGGATGGTAAGCAATAAAATTAGCTGATTGTAGATGGTTATCATAGAGTGTCACAAGTTTGACAGGAAAATATAAAAGCTGGAATGGTTGTATAGAGGTCCCAAAAAGAGTTAATTTGGAAGATATGAGATTATTGGAGCACACAGGAGGGTACTGCAGTGGCCTAGGGTGTCATGGTCTCTAAAAAATCTCATAACCCGGTTCTTTATGGGTCGGAAGATGCTCTGTAATCTTTGTTGCCTATCGCACTGGATTTGCTGAACTACATCATATGGGCCGAATATAACCAAATGCAATTGAAGACCTGTAAGAGATAAGAGAAGTATCAAAACCCTAAAAAAATGAAAGATAAAAATAAATGGGTTGGATTGACCTCAACTGCCATAACAATGGGATTACTAAACTAAGAGATGTACTATATTTTGGACCCAAATGTAGTTTTGGTGTGTGTGTGTGTGTGTGTGTGTGTGTGTGTGCATGTTGTGCCCTAGGTGCTCTTGTGCCATTTGTACATTTTGAAGTAACGAGCAATAACTAAATGTAGAAAATATAATAGTATGTGTGCATGAAATATAATAGAATCCCTCCCCCTATGAAGTGTGTGTTGATTTAGATCTCTTAGCCTTGATGCATGGAACTATGTGAATGCAAGTGATGCAATAGATGCAACTCTAGATGGATTAATAATAGTAAGTGATGTTAGGACCCTCATTATGGTCTCATAACTTTATATTTATAGGATTCTCTTGCTCTAATTTTGTAATTAACCTCGACATGGCTGAATTAGAAAAAGATAAGGATGAAAAATGGCTAGAAGAGGCCTAAAAAGAGGTAGGAAATTAGAAAATGGATTGGGGTGCCCTATGTTGACAAGGGCACCCCGAGGCATCGCAGCACAGGCCTGGGTGCCTTAGTTTAGGCTAAAATGACAGGAAAGTGCCAAAATAGCTAGCATTTATATAAAAAAGTGTAGGAATGATGAAATAAAAATTAAAACAAGATGGCCAAAAGGTGAGATTAATTAGTACTTTATTCACTTAAGAACCTTCTAAATAGTAGTAAGAGACTGAGTTAAATAATTCCTAAAGTGCATGATTTTGTGACTACAAACAAATCACCTCCATGTTATTCCTATAGTTATACATGTGCATATTTCTAAAGACCGTGGGGACTATATGACTATCTTGTGGTGACCAATTGGGGACTCTTTGAAAATTTTGGATTGCAACAACGATATCAAGTAAGTAAGACATCATATATAAATTGTCCCTGCTTCTCTGGCTTCCTTGAACTCATAAGATTTTAAAAGATAGAACTTCGACCAGATTAGGTGTCCTTTCATCATTGATGATCATGGATATTAGCAGTACCTATGTCTAATTGACATGCACAATATTTGGTGCTTCAACCATTCTATTCATTATGGACATTTCCACTCTCAATCCAGATCTGAAAGATCTTATATTCATCTTATCTATAGAAAATCTAGACTTGAAAGTAGTCGGGTCCTATGCCCAATATTTAAGCATAATCTTAAGGTTATTGTTATTTCCCCATTGTTCCATTGTTTCTTGATTGAACTAAATATTAGATATAGGGATTTGGAAGTAACCAACAACAACCTCTTTAGTTATATTAACAATTACATTCCCTCCTTTGGATTTTAGAATTCCTTCATCACAAATTACATTATCACCAAAAATACCCCAAAAGAAGTTGATATAATGGATTACCTCTAGTTTTTCTTCTAATATATATAGCCCACTTTTTCTAATGGCCACTAGATCAGCCATGAATTGGGATTTATCCTGGTTTGCATCGTCATTGTCATCTATCAAAGTAACTCCATCTAAATTCATTTTCAAAGCTATTTAATGCTCGAAGGCGATGAATTGTTTGTCAAACAAGGTGTCTACAAAGAATTGGTCCTAGTAGAAAGTGTATAGGTAAGCCTCTATTGAAAGTAGACTTTAAAATAGTTGAGGAACTATAGGCATGCAAATTTCTCGATCTTAGAAAACACTAATACTGTATTTTGCCTTGTGATCACTTGAATTTAGGCTTTGAAAGCTTAGTTATAGGCTATAACTCAAATGCCAGGTGCATGAGAATGAAATACTTTCAAGAGTCATGTAAATATCACTAATTCATGCTAAAATGATGGTATAACATCCCATCATTGAATTCTAGTCCGCCATTTAATAATTTTTATGTTTTGCATTGATTTCCATTATTTTTTCATGTCTTTTCACCTATTAGTATGGTTAATTCCACGTGGAGTGATTTGATAGCTTCGCATGTTGTTTTTATTTGTAAGAACCATGTCAGAGTGTGAAAGGTGAGCTAGTAAGAAGGCTCCATGTATGCACAATTCTTACAGATTTTTTTTTATTTAATGAATTTTATGTCATGTATGTTTTACTGTGAAGTGCGAACCAATAAAAAACACCACGTATGTACAATATTTTGTAGTGAGTTTCAAAATATACATATCATCTATTAATCACCCTAAAGAAAAAACTAATAATAAATCTCCACGTTTACACTATTTTCCTAATGTCAATTGTTTGGTGGGTCTTGTCAGTTATTGTAACATGTGAGCCAATAAGAAAGCTCTAAGTTACTTCACATTGAATCGATATTATCTTGATAAAATGCACCTACCTACATCCATTCCCCATCATCAAGTATCAACACATTAAAGTATATTTATAAAAATATTTATTTCTCAAAATTCACTTTTCTATTTTGTCAGTTGTCATAGTTCACACAAGTTTTAAGTAAATGCATACGTGAAATTTTTTTTGATCTTCCAATCATGGTGAATTGTATATAAGGATATGCTAAAACTGGTATAATTCAAAATTTGTATAAGCATGCCAATTTGAGCTCTCTATCTCTCTCTCTCTCTCTCTCTCTCTCTCTCTCTCTCTCTTCTCATCTTGTTTTGCTTAAGCTTTATAGTTCCCTATTAAAATATGTTATCTTTTACCCACTACGGCTGACATTCCAAGGATATTATTGCGCATAATATTTGATGTCAGTGATGTTGAATTAGAATTAATCAATCATGTCTTAACATTGCCTAATCCCATGGAGTCAGTGGAGGATTTTTATTTTGTTGATAGTGTCTATTTTGGTTTTCTTGCAAGGCTAGCTTCTATGAACCCTATCTTTCAAACGTATCAATTCCTTGTTTAAAAGATATTTCTCAAAGAATATTTTACTTCCTAGGATTAATTTTAGCCTAACTAGAACAAATTCCACCCAAAGGTTATGGGAGTAGGAGGTGTAAGCCTTGACATAGATTCTTTGAAAAAATCCGTTTCTGAGTTGTCGAAGAAATTAAGAATATTAGAGAAAAAGGTGTGCAAGGCCGTCAAACAAAGAACCGTGACTATGCCATTGTGGTCAAGGGAGAAATATGAGTCACCATTTTTTGTGGGAACTGAAAGACAACCCTTTCCCTAAAGTGGAAAAATGATACAATAGTGGCTTTTCATGCCCGAAGTGAAGGTTGAGAATCTAAACATTCTAACTGGCCCTCCTCCATCCCAAAAAAGTTTGATTGAAAAAGGAGATGTCTGTTTCCTACATCAGTCAAATTTTGTACATTTTTCAAGATATGGATGATTACAAGGACTTTCATGAGAGGAAGGATAGACTACTCTTTAGCTCTGCACCAGTCTCACATTCTCTTGCTCGTATGGAACTATGAGCAAGAATAGTCTTGTATAGCCGCATCATGTATATATAATATCTATTTTATTGATTTGTAAGTTTTTAAATGTCAAGGATTTTGTTTCCTCCTACAGGATATCTTTTATAATAATAGGTAGTACAATTATATACCTTTAAGTTTAATTTGTACTTTGATATATACATATATATATATATATATATATAGTATACATATATACATACATATATATGTATGTATATATATTTATATATGTATATGTATATATGTATAAGTTTCAAGGGTGATGGCCCCAATATATCCCTATTAACCATAGTTTCGTTAAATTTGGACATTTCTCCAAGATTATAGATTTATAGTATTATCATTTCTGGTTTTATAATTGTTGAAATTGGATTCCTAAATTTCCATTATTGTTTTTTAATTAGTGTAATATCATATTCCAATATTTACACTATGTCATACAAGTATGTTCCTAATTCTATATTGAGTTTATGAGAATGGGAATATGCCCATTCTATCTTTTGTAACGTTAGGTAGTACAATTATATACCTTTAAGTTTAATTATACTTTGATACACACACACACACACACACACACACAAATACATACATACATACATAAGTTTCAAGTGTGATGACCCCAATATATCCCTATTAACCATAGTTTCGTTAAATTTGGATAGTTCTCCAAGGTTATAGATTTATAGTATTATCATTCTGGTTTTATAATTGTTAAAATTGGATTCCTAAATTGCCATTATTGGTTTTTATCTAGTGTGATATCGGATTCCAATATGATTATTATTGGTTTTTAAGTAGTTTAATATCAGATTCCAATATTTACACTATGTCATATAAGTATGTTCCTAATTCTATATTGATTTTATGAGGATGGGAATATGCCCATTCTCAACATACTCATAGTACAATTCTATTCCTTTTTTTAATGTGTATCTCCTTTATCTCAATTCTTTTTATATGATTCCTATACTAGAGATTGTGATATCTTTTGTAAATTAAAACAATGTGATATGGGTACATGTATGAAATAAGAAGAACGTATTGAGTTTATGAGAATGGACATATGCCCATTCTCATCACCCTCATGGTACAAGTATGCTCCTAATTATTTTTATATGTATCGAATTTATATCTATTCTTCTTCTATGATTCATATATGAGGGATTTTGACCTCTTTTGAAAATTTAAACAATGTGATAAATGTACATGTTGAATGAAATAAGAAGTACCGACATATCGTGGGTTCTTACAGAAGAGTTATCAAGTGATAGACTATGGCCAATTTTATTTTACATTTTCAAATATAAATTTAGAGTTATCATGGGTGTTATTCTAATCTCTCTAGACTTATAATATACCTTCTACTCTTGAATATACTACAATGTAATTTCAGAAATTATGTCATAGTGTAGAATGATTTGATCAAGGCCATTTGATTGGTGAAATGTTTTTATATAAAGTAGAAACAAGTTTTTGGAGACACTAAGGTGGTTGTAAAGTATGTTAAGTCATAGTACATTGCCATAAAATATCGACGAGTGTGTTAAATAATATATCTTGTCACTCAAAATAATATAGTTCTACATTCAATAATTAGGGGATTCTAGGCATATAATTTAGTATCTAGACTTCAGAAAGGTTTGCATTTTATAAAGTTATTAGAACAATTAAAAAATAAGTTATCTAGACTCATGCACAAAGCTTTAGGCAAATACCATATAATTTTGTGGTTGTAATGAATGCATAAATCAAGGCTAACTCCTTGAAAAATCCAAAGCATGAATTTTTGAAATGAATTCCTTGTAAATCACATCATATTACCTTTAAATCACAAGATTCAACTTCGTGTAAAGTTACTTAGAGCATAATAAAGGATTTTTTTAAAATTAAATTAATGCATGGTGGAAAATATATTATTGACACATTAACAAGATTCAAGATTTCCATAAAAAAATGCAATGTTTTATGAATTATATTATGGAAAAGTTTTCCAAAGTAATATAATACTCAATTTTTCATTTAATTATAAAATAATAGTACAACAATAAATTTTTATAAGACCAAAGTAATTGGAATATATTTAAAAAAACCCAGATCCTGGGCCAAGATGATTTCACATACAAATTTATGATCTTCAATAGTTTCTCCAAGTTGACATTCGTTATCCTGTTCAAGTAGTTCAAGGTATGATTTAATGGGAACATGTTCTTTATCAGGTATCTGTAAGCATCCATTTTTCAATTTTTTATCTGGTGTCCATGCCCAGATGATGCTATCCACATTGATATTTGCTTTAGGTTTTTTTGAGATGGTCCATGTTTTATTTGTCTTTAAACAATCTCGATACAATGCTGCACCTTCTCCTCACCCTACAGGTTTCCAATATTGAATTCTCAACTTTTTATTTACATAATTTCCTTCTTGTTCAAGGAAAATATCCCCATCTACTCTCCCCATCCATATATTTTCATTACGATTTCCTGGTTGAATAAGTAGCATTTTTCCCTTGAAGACATTCTTCAACGGATTGAATTATTATTTAGATCTTCCATAAACAGTCCTAACGTAAATATCATTATTACTTGGGATATGTTGACTAATGTAGTATTCTATGTGAATATGTGTGGCTCATGTTATTTGGTCATATATGTATTTCTCTTGTATTATTTTTGACCAAAAAAAAACATCTAACCTCCAGCTACAATTTATAAATCTTTATCCAAAGAACGTAAAACTAATTCCAATACGTGATCTTTGGAAGCCAATAGTTACTACCTTCTCCTATTTCACTTTCTCCCCAATGCTCAATATATGATTTTATTCCCTTTTTTAGATCTTCCATTTCTTTAATTTCTTTGAAAGATGCCATCGGATTTTTCCCTTATGGAAATCTTGGTTTACCATTATCCTTTGTACACCCTATAGGGATAAAATGAGACCATTGTAGATCCTTTATTTTTGCTTCATACACCATCACTGGTATGCCATCCACAACATGGAATCTAAATATATTAGGTTTTATGATACCTACTATCTTTTAGTTTCCATCCAAAAATGATAGCTCCATAAAGTGCTTGAAGTTGTACACTTTCTCAATTAGGTAAGGAGTGAATGTACTTGGCCCTTATTAGCATGTTCTGTAAGATTCCATGATATGTGGAAAATAAAATGTGTCTACTTTATGTAATGATCTTGCTAATCTTCCAAAACTCCCATTTATATCCTCATGAGTGTGTCCCACATGAAGGAATCTTAGATACACAATGTTGAATACCTTTTTTGTTGTCAACACTAATGGAAATGTGAATAAGGTATGATTCTTGTTATCACTTGAAGCATTACCCAATTGTAAGTAGAGGATTGGTGGTTGTTTTATGAACAAGGCATTCGTGCTAGCAACACTAATTGATTTTGAATTTTCAAATATTTCCTTATACCTTTTACATTTTTTGCGCACATCATTTTGTAACAATGCATCATGCAATGACTATTTGAATGATAAAAAACTATACAATAAATATCCATACTCATCAATTATAGGTTCTTCAAGATTCATGAGACACAAATCTAATGATGTGGATGAATAGTTTTCTCCATGTTTAACAAATGGCAGGCCAAAATGGATGAAACCCCTTGTCTTGTGTACATGTGTGAGCATACCAGTCAAAGTATCTATTAGGTTCATAACATTACTTATTGAATTTAATTTTTCTACCCATCCTTGGTATGGAAGTTTTCATTTTTTCCATTTTATCATGTAAAATGCTTAAGAATCCATGAGGATGTTCTTCTGACTACAATGTGTGGGAATAGCAAGCTACACAACAACTTTTAATATATTCGTAGTGTCATGTTTTCCCTCCTCCTCAATCTTTGTGAGTGCTTTCTAAGCATGTGGTGACTCTACGTTTATCGTATAAATATGTGCACTCATCACACTTGGTAAAGAAATTATTTTTTGTAATGGAAACATGTTGAAATATTTTGTTCATTATGTTTTTGAAGCTTGACTACAACATCTAAGGAAGTTTCAATACTTCAAGCTCATCATTACACTTTTATCGCATTATATTTTGGATATAGAATGAAGGAAGAAACTTTTGATGAAATTTTAATCCATATTGTCCTATTGACCTAGTCATATTTGGAGAGATAAATGAATTTCTCTAAAAAATTCTTTATATGCGGGAAATTGTTACGACGGTGTTCGAACTTTGTTTCTCTTTTCCAGTGTTACCATTCACTGCAAGCCTATTTCCGCTTATCCACTCAAATTTATGTTTATAGAAGAAACTCCTTGGGTACTCATAAACTTTGAGCCATGAATTTTAAAAAACATCCATCCCATCAAATTTCATTTTATGTACCTCCATAAATTGCTTACCCACATTGAAGATGACATTTTTTGTTAATGCATCAAACACAAAATTCTTTCTATCAATTTCATTCAAGGATCTAGTTTTGTGCCATATATTTTGAACTCTAATTGAAGTAAGAGAAATTTTTTTGAGACAATTAGATTCGCAACAACTAAACTCTATATTTTCCACTTCTTCTATAAATATTGACCATTTTATATCCTCATCAGAATTTTGATTTGATGGATTGGCTTGAAGGGTATCCAAATTTTGACGTTTTGTAGCATTATAAGATTTTTTATCACTTTTTTGGATTGATTGTGATTAGTGGCATCAAATGAAATTGTATAAAACAAAATGAGGTTTTCAGTCATGCATCCCACATGATGACCTCAAAATTTTTTGGGACTTATTTAAATCTAATATCCATCTGAGAACTGTTTATGTCAGCCAATTTCCTAGCAAGCCATTGTATGAGAGATACTTTAGATAGGGAACATCCTTTGCAAATAGGGTTGAATACTCCATCAATATGCACATTTAAGATATTGGCATCCAATGAATTAAAATGTACCATGTCTCCTTCAAATATGTTGGTAATTTCTTCTGTTAGGAATAAAACTTAGCTTAATTCATCTTTAGTTAATATTTAAATAAATGTAATAAGTTAAAGTATTTAATTAAATACTTTAAGCTTATGTCAATATGTATTAGTTATCCTTAGTTGTTAGCTAACTAAGTGATAGTGTTCTCATCCCAATGTTTGTGGGATCATGTTCTATCTTGCATATTTTGTTCCCAAATGATTTCCATGAGGGGCAATTAGGGGCAATATGTTATTTTTGCATATTTTCTTAGATCAAATGATTTGTTTCCATATATTTTGGATGAGATAGAAACTCTCCAATATCTATAAATATTGCATCTCTCTCATTTGTCTGTAATGCTTGATTTTGATATTAATAAAATACATAAGCACCATCTTGTTTCTGTGCAAATTTTCTATGTCAAATATTGTTTTCAAGTATTCATTGTTAATATTTGGTATCAGAGCAGTATTCTAATCCAGAGATGAGTGTATGAAGTTTTAGTGAAGTTTAGGGAGATATGGAGAAATTACAGAGCTAGGAGGAGCCATAGATTCCCCCAACCATTTCACGTCCCCTACCTGAATCCACACATTGGTTCACAGTTGATTTGCAGTTGAAGAACATATAGAGTGAAATCACAGTCCCTTGCAGACCTGGATGTAACTCTCTCGCAAAAGGTGACATTGTTTCATTCTCTATTTTTTTTTTAAAAAATGACCTGTACGTGCATTTAAAAATATATATATATACAATATTTTTGATGTATGGGGACCTAAAAATTTCTAGCTCCCCACATTACTTCTTCTTCCTCTTCTCTATATTTGAATCATATGTTAGGAAAAATAGAGAATTTTTTTTTAGAATGGGAAGATCTTCATTATCACATCCTTCATAGTTTTTTTAATTATTGGTAAATTAGTTTTTTGAAAGGGACTATACCCTTGTACAAAAAATCTGAATAGCCAGAAAGGGCAAGAGAAGAACAGAGAAAGGATCAAAATCCAGATACAGAGAGGAGATAAAATGGAGCCAAACTCCAAAACGCAAAAATGAAATAGAGTAGAAAGCAGCCAAGTTGCAGCGACAAAACAACAACTAAACAATGAAAAAATAGCAAACTAACAGCAACAGTCACTTAACAACAGTGATCAAACTATAAACTAACATCTCTGGACCAGGTTTATTAAATACCTAGAAAGCATATGAAGGGTAGTTGTTCCTTTGATTTTGCATAGGGCGAAGTGAATGGTTTGCAGCGGTGTACCTGTTTGCCAGCACATAATACATGCAATAAATCCAACTAACCAGTACGGCTAGGATTTCTATCATGCTCCAAGATCTTTCCAAGCTTATATGAGAAGGCGTCATGATAATTCCAAATGGTGAGATTTGTATGGGTGTTTTCAACTCCCTCGTTCGCCAATACATCGGCGGTTCTATTACCTTCTCTATAAGTATGCATGAAGTTGCATATGTTGAAGGTGCCACAGATACTTATGGATTCATGAATGAAACTTTTGATGGTCCAGATGGGGGGGTGTTTATTATTGAGATTGTTAATAATATTAAGAGAGTCTCCTTCAATCAGAATTTTTTCAATATACAAATTCTTAGCAATCATAATACCCCAGAGAGCTGAGAGAGCTTCAGCATAGTGATTAGTTTGGTAACCCATTTGCCCAGCATAAGCCACCACCATGTTACCATTGTGATCTTTGATAATGCCGCCTCCACCTACAGCTCCAGGGTTACCTTTTGAAGCTCCATCAAAGTTAAGTTTGTACCACCCAGGGGGGGTGGGATCCACTTAATTAAAGATCTGTCAATTTTGGTTCCTCTCTTCAAGAGGTTTTCAGGAATAATCTTCCATTTCTCCAAAATGGAAATTTCTTCTTTATTGAAGGAAATGCTCTTAGCAAGTTTGATGGTGACAACATTATCTTTAACATCTTTGATGAAACCTTTGAAAAGAATATCTCTAGAAGTTTTCTTATCTCTGAAAATAACCCCGTTTCTAGCTTTCCAAATGTTCCAAATCCCATGAGTGAAAATCAAGAGCCAAAATTTGATAATTAAATTATTCTTGAAGGGGGATTTCCATTGGGTCCAAGCCTCCAAAATATCATCAAGAAAAAAACCCAGTTAAGATTTAAATGTTCTGTGATCCCGGATCCATAAATTTCTTGCAAAATCACAATGAAGCAAGAGGTGATTGATATTTTCAACATCCTGTTGACAGAGGCAACAACCATCAGGCATAATGAATCCTTGTTTCATAAGGTTATCCCTGGTGAGGATTTTACCTTTTATAACTAACCACAGAAAATGATTGACTCTAGGAGTGAGTTCTTTTATCCAAATTCTGGTGGAGTTAATATTACTAGAAAGAGAGGTGAAGAAGGAAGTGTAACCAGTTTTGACAGTGTAATCCTCCATCAAAAGAATCTTTCCAAACTATCTCATCGGTAGTGCCATTTTGATCAATAGGAATCAGATCCAGCTTATCTTGGATAGAAGACAAAATATCCAGCATACTAGAGTCAGGTAAATGCAGGATATTCCATTTTTTATAACTCCATTTACTTTCTTCCATATAATTGTTAACAGTAGTGCCATAAAAATTAATGAGGGGTTCCTTAATTTGTCTGAAGTCCCCTTTCCAGATCATGATTGCTCCAAGAATATTTCCAAAATTTTATTCGGTCTCCAGTGCCAAGATTCCAAAAAATTACCTTTATTGAGAACGTATCTTGTATTAACAAGATTATTCCAGAAGGTAGAACCTGTAGGAAGGGCATCCTCAGAGAGGAAGACATGGTGATGGTGATTACTTAAATATTTTGGTCTTGAGCAAACTCATCCCAGGGTTGTTCTTACTTAAGAAATCTCCAGCCCATTTTGGCAAGCATGGCTGAGTTGAAATATTTGAGATTCATAATGCCAAGACCCCCCCTAAATTTTTAGGGGTACAAACCTCATTCCCAGTCAACTAAATGATACCTGAATCTATTTTCAGTTCCTTGCCACATAAAGTGCTTCTGGATTCTAGCAATGCTAGTAAGAACAGCTGTAGGGATGGTATAAAGAGACATGAGATAAACTGGGAGATTCTAAAGAGTGGTTTTGATGAGTAGACATTTTCCCCAGCTGAAGAGAGAATAGCCCCTTTCCATCCTGCCAATTTCTTGGAGAAAACCGATCAATGAGAGAGTTCCATACCTGTCCAGAAAGTTTTTGAGACTCCCAAAGGAAGCCCAAGATAAGTGGCTGGAAGATTTGGGATTTGACAATCTAAAATCTTAGCAATTTTAGTCTGTCTCTTGAATAGAGTATTAAAAAAGAAAAGGGAGCTCTTATTGAATTTTTTATACTCTGCCCAGAGGTTAATTCATAGAACCTGAGAATAGTCTTGATACCTTGGGCTTCCAGGATGGAAGCCATAAGAAGTAAGATGGTGTCATCCACGAATTGCTGATGAGAAATGTTGATTTCCAAAGAGGTGGGTTTAAAAAACCCTTTGAGCCAACTCTCATAAATGGCTTGCGAGATAGATCTGCTCAGACTATTAGCCATAATGATAAAAAGAAAGAGGAGATATGGGGTCTCCTTACCGGAAACCTCTATTACTCTTGCAAAAAAAATTCCAGCTGGAGTTCCGTTGACAACTACAGAAAATCTTGCTATGGAGATGCAAGCTTTGATTAATTTCCTAAATTTGGCTTGAAATCCAAAATTTTGTAAAACCAACTCAAGGAAGCTCCAAGAAAACTCTATCAAAAAGCTTTATTCATATCCATTTTGATCACCCATGCCTTCAGTTTTTACTTTTTTTTCCGTGGAGTGAAATGGATTCGTGAACCAGAATTACCCCATCTTGAATGATTCTACTCTTTGATAAAGCCACTTTGCTGTTTAGAAATGAGAGTAGGAAGTAAAGGCCTGCAGTCTAATAGCCAGGACTTTGGGTGAAGATGGCGGTAGATGACATTAACAAGACTGATAGGTCTGAAATCTTTAAAATCTTTGGCACCCATGTTTTTGGGGATGAGAACTATATGAGTATTATTAAATTCTCTGAGAAGGTCACCTGTTCTGAAAAATTTCATTTTATGGCCTTTAGGAGGTCCAGAATGCAGATATCCCCAGTAAGTTTTGGTAGAAATGGGCTGAAAAATCCATCCGGCCCTGGGGCTTTGTCCCCATTTTAGTGAGAAGATAGCCTTCTTTTAAATCTTCTATAGAAACAGGACTAGATAGCTTCTGAAAAGAGTCAGGTGGAACAAGATTTTCAGGAATGGCTTTTAAAAAGAAAGTGAACTGCATCCCTCATTGCTAGGAGAGGAGTCTGAAAGGAGGTGTGTGTAGAAATTGACCAAGCGCCTATATAATGTCAGGATCTTTGGTGGAAGAACCATTACTTCTAGTAATTTCAGAGATTTTGTTATGTGCCCGATGGCTGAGAGTGGTTAAGTGAAAGAATTTTGTGTTTCTTCTATCCCCCTCCTTAAGCCAAATGGCCCGAGATTTCTTTCTCCAAAGTGACTCTTCTCTAGCACAGATAGTATGGAAATCAGAAAGAAAGGATCTTTTCAAAATTTGTAATCCTCCGCATTCATGCCATGTAGTGCCACTTTCTCTGCTCAAGACTCTCCAGTTTATTTTGAAGTTCTTTCTTTTGAACGAGAACATTCCCAAAGGACTTTTTTATTTCCAGATTTTAACTTTCTTCTTAACATTCTTGAGCTTTTTGAAGCAGTTGAAACTGCGCAGAACCAGTACCATTCCAAACCCACCATTCTTTCATTCTTTCAAAAATATCTTTGTGATCAGACCACATTTTTTGGAATTTAAAAGAAGCCTGATTTGTCCTGGTATTGAAGAGAAGGTTAAGAACAATGGGGTTGTGATCTGAGCCAATTTTGGGAAGAGAAGTAAGGTGAAATTATTGGTTAGCTATCCAGTCAGTCGAAATGAGAGCTCGATCCAGCTTGAATTGAATAAGTTCTTAACCAATTCTTTCTATTAGTCCATGTGAATGGGATTACCTTTTAGCTCAAGATCCATCATATTAGAGTTGGAGATAAAAGTGGCCAGATCTTCCATACCTGAAGTCAGAGCTTCCTTACCACCCTTTTTTTTTCCAATGGAGTTAGAGGAGTGTTGAAGTCTCCAATGACCATCCAATTAGCATCAGAGTAACTAGTTTTGAATTCAAAAAGATCCTTCCAAAGCTTTTCTTCTTCTAGTGACCATGTTCGGAGCATAAATGATGCTAGCAATCCAAAACAATCCCACTATTTAGAGAGCAGAATTTAACAGCAAGGTGATTCAAGGAAGAGAAAAATCTTTATACCCAGACAGGAATTTTTGGATCCCAAAAGACAGCAATAACCACCTGAAGCACCTTGAGAATCCACACTTAGATGATCACTCTTTTTCCAGAATTTAATCTTGCATTTAGCCAACGTTTCCTGGTTCATCTTGGTTTCTTGTACAACAATGATGTTGGGGTTGCAATAATGTTTGAGGTCTTTGATAATTCTCTATTTAGAATCCCCATTCAGCACTTTGATATTCCAAGAGGTGATCTTCATTTAGAACTTTTTTTAGAGTGGTTGGCCAGATGGTCCAATTTAGATTGGACACCATCCGCATATCTTTTTCGTTTGCTCTCCTCCTTAGAGGGGCTTTTCAGGGGCCTTCCCTTTTCTTGGAGAAGTGCCATAGTCCACATAGTTCTTAGCTTTGGATCTAGTCATTCTGGACGTAGTGGCTGACCAATTCGCCAGCAGTTTTTCCTTTCATGATATAGAACATCAGGGACTTCTTCAAACCCCTCCATTCTATGGCCAGTGATGATTATAGGTATAGAATTAGTCCATTTTAAAAGACCCAGTTTGGCAGGAGTGATTTCCCCTTCTTTCAGAGCATCAACAGATAAAGGATGAACAGTAGCTATAGAAAGTAGATTCAAATGCTGGTCCAAGACTGCACAAAATATCTTCTGTTGCTGAGAGGGAGAATGATAGTTACAGACCGCTTCTGGATAAGAGTTCTCAAGATCAAGGTGAAGTGTCAGGTCCTCCTTCCAAAGGTCTTCAAGAGTTAATAATTTAGAATCAGTTGGGTGATCCTTCGGAAGATTATGCTTGGATTGACTAGAGCTGTGATGAGCATCTAAGCCAAAGTCCTTTATATAATGGGAAAGAAGATCTGTTTGATACCTTTTTTCCTCTTCCATTCTCAAAAGGAGGTCCTCTTCCCAGCTTGAAAAATCATCAAGAAGGGTGTTTTCCATTCCAGGTCTCTTCTGCAAGGAATCTTCCACTGGTGTAGAGGAGTTCACATCAGTGTTGCCCTATTTTTCAGGGTCTTTCAGAGAGTCAGGCCTGACGATCTGTTTAGGGCGCCAAATAAAATTTAAAGATTTTTTCTTTTTCTTTTTGATCACAAATCCCTTTTTCTCCTTAATGACAGGTTTCAGAGGAGCTAGATCACTGATGCCTTGAGCGGAGTTTAAGACAAGAGGATCAGAAACAATCACAAGAGTATCAGAGGTCTTTGTAGTATCCTTCTGATTTGCGGGCATCTATTTGAGAAGTGGTCCAGCTTGTTACAAATTACATCTTAAGTTGAAGGCTTCATACTCAATCTTTTTACGCCAGTGGTCCAAACTTCGAGTGCAAGGTAAGATAGTCAGGAAGTTGTTGATTCAGATCACTCGTTATGCAAAACCGAGCATAGATGAATCTAGATTATTCTTCGGTAGTATCATCCAAACCCCAGGGATCTAATAGATCTGGAAATATCAGAAGGGTTTCATTATCCCAAAAGTAAAGAGGCAAGCCAAGTAACCTACACCAGATTGGAATGGTGTTTATGTTTTCTTTGTAAGGATTAAAACCGGGTTCCAACGGCTGAGGAAGGGCCCATATTACCAAGAAACCAAGGGCCTCATAGGAGAAACCGAATCTAAATACTCTGCCAGAATAAATCGGATAAGGAAAAAACCCTCAGAAGGTTAGAATAGAAAAAGAACTGTCCCTTTAGGTTCCATCTACAAATAGCCCATTTCATTATTTCATCAATGT